>QKWP01000255.1:299728-341603 GCA_003550325.1 Gigaspora rosea
TTTTTTTTATTTTTTCTTTCTTTTTTTCTATAAGATAGAAAGAGGTAATTTGGCAAAGAAGTTAATGTAACTAATAAAACTCTTCTATTTTAATATTCAAAATTTTTTATTTTTGTATTGAACTTTATATATGATTTAGAATTATTTTATATAAAATTAGTAATATAATATTTTGTTTTAAAGTAGTATTAAATGGATTATATATTGTATCAAAAAGCTTAAATTTTAGAGTAGTAGGGGTAATTTAGAAATTGATAGTATCTCATGTGACCCAGTAGCAGAATTGAATAATTTTTATATCATTTGATTCATCTTGATAAGATGAATCAAATAATATAAAGTTTACCCAATTCTGATCACTGGATTACAAAATATCATCAATTATTTATTGCACAAAAATGATTCTTGAAGGGAATTTTGATGAAGTGTAAACATGGCAATTAATTGAAAATATCTTATGATCCAGTGATCAGAACCAGACGAGCTTGCCGATCCCAAGGGGCCTCCCAATCAAGTGGAACTTCACCTTTGATGGGTGAAAAATTCACTCTATCTTCACCACCTATATAGATGAAAGGGATCGAGGGTAAAGCAACCCAACAAATTAACAAAAGTAATTTGAGGTGCACCAAATGTTCTGAAGATCTTTCTTTCTTCATGTCTCCCACCTATAGGCTTTTTTCGGTTTTCTCCTCAACCTCAAGGTCCCTCGAAGCCACTCATATACTTAACCTGCAAACATATCATCCATTACAATTGTATCGATAATCCACAAAAACTGTGTCCTATATTCCACCAACTGATATAGAAATTGATAACGGTGTTATAGTAACTAACACCCAAGAGTCAAGTACTGCCCAGAAAAACGTTCTAGTCTAGTAGCTCTACAGAAAAATCCTCAAAAAAAGTTGGTGGGAAGAAGTTCTCAAGTACACTAAAGCAACTTATAGAAGATTATTAACTGATATTTCCATTGTTGATAGAAGCTCAAAGGAAACAAGTTATACAACTGATACCAGGGTATCTCTTCGATAAGATAAGATAAATAGTGCCAAATCAAAAAATAAAGATGCATCTCGTGCCCTTATCTCCAGCTATTTTGATTTTGGGGAAGCTTTATTTAATCGATATAAGGAGTTAAAACCTACCTACGGCAAAGAAGGAGTTCGAGCTTTGGTCAAAAGTGAGGTTAGAAAAGGAAAGGAAATTTCTAAGACGAAGATGCTTTGCAGAAAAGGAGAGAAAGAGCCCAGAAAATGCATAGAATTTTTAATACTATAGGTAAAGAAAAAATAGTGCATATAGTACCTACCCCTCCGGGACTTATCTTAAATCTAACTGGAGATGATACTGATTATGTGATTGCCGAAGTTTTAAAGCACAATACTGCGCCTAAATTACTGCGCCCTTGTGACATGGTGTCCAGGCTCGGCAGTTAGAAAAATAGTATTTTTTTATAATAAAAAGTATTGAATTGTTTTCTTACCTCAAACATGTTGCATAAAATTTTTGTTTTATATGGTGCGGGGTTTTAGCCTTATAAGGTTTGTTTGTATTGTAAACAGACCACACAAGTGCCACGCATTACAAGTTTGCACGTATAATAAAAAAGTTTTAGCCACGTTATATATTTTGTCAATATATAACAATGAAAGGTCAGAATAACACACTTACACGTAGAGACAAACAAAATTATTTCAGGTGTAAGGTTTGTGAAGAGTACAATAATCATTCACATCTATATTGTAAAACGTGCAAAAAAGTAGTGGATGGAATATATAGGCAATGCGAGTGTGAAAATAAAATTCTTGAATAATTAACTAGATATTAATGCAAATTATAAGACAGCCCCTATGGGATAATATTTTGTCAATTTACAATCGTGTAAACATAAAAAAATGTTGGGGTCCCGACCCCCTTCTTTATTTAATAAAAATTGTTGCTGAACAATTTATAAATAAACAAATACAAATAAAAAAAAAATTTTTTTATATTATTCAATCTCGCCCCAATCATATCATCTTTTTCCTGATCACTACAATCAGCATCACCAGCACCAAACCACATATAATTGTCTTCTAAATCGTGCTTCTTGTTGGGATCATAGTCCGTATCATCTATATTAATACACAGAATTAAACCATTTTATTTTTTGGCTAAAAATACGTAGAATTTTACTTACCATATCTGTTTCTTCTATTTCTGCGTTGACGATTGAAATTGGTTCTTTGTCTAGGTCTTGGGTTGGGTGGTGTTGAGGTGGCAAGATAGACGGTGTTGGAGTGTTACTATTTACTATTATTAGTCCTGGGGGTGGTGGTGTCATTGGTTACGGAGGTGGTGCTATCGTTAATCTTGGGTGTGTTACTATCATTGGTCTTGGAGGGGTTACTATCATTTACTATCATTAGTCTTGGGGGTGGTGTTATCGTTAGTGCTCATTTTTCGTTCCTAACCAAAAAATATAGTAAGTTAAAAAATCGGTTTTATAGCCCCCCATTGCATATGGCTTACTTTAAAAATAAAATACAGTCAGGTATATATATGATCAAAAAATATTATAACCCACCCTACAAGAGACAAAAAATCACATATTTTTATATCGTTCATTTATTAGATCTAAAAAACAAGAAGAATAAATAAACAATTAGTAACTCATGTAAATAACAGAATAAAGCAAACTCTGGTCGGTTATAAGTTCTAAAGACTTATCTATTTTTTGTTGTTTTTAGGTAAATTAAACCCCCTTAGATCCAACGATCGTCCTACGAGGTAAAAAAGTTGACGATCTCGGAGATGGCGGAGATTCCAAGTTCCTGCAACATATAAATTTGGACAAAACTACTGATTAAGGACATTATACGTATTACCCTTATAGCCTTTTTAAGTTCCATTCTTATCGCGGGATTATATATAAGGTAAGAAAGGTTCTAGTCGCTATTCATCATTAGCGCTGCTTATTAACTTACCGTGAGAAATAATTCTGCAGGAAGGTGGCACAAAATACGTACTTTTTAAAATTGATATAAAATATCCAGGTTACATATATATACTTCAAAGTCGGACCCATGAGACCGATAAATCATGTGATAGCGCGACTTAATGAATATATCGATGCTGTACCTTTTTTTTCATTAGTTTGAATTTTTGATATGTAATACGTACGAACGTGTTTATATATTAAAATAGTGCACATTTATCGTTATTCACAGCCAAATATGTTGACCGAACATCCACATAACGCTTATTCTAAATACAGAAATATGGCTCTTGTCGCATGGTCCAAAAATATTATAGTACTACCATTACACGTCAAATTATTCAGTTCCCGTATAACCAAATGCGCCTCTCGTTATTGAACAATGTACAATAACCCCAAATATAGAAAATGTATTATTGTTGGGTTGATTTGCCGTGACCGTTAAGTTATGAGATAATACATACATTATTTTTCCAGCACGGATCAATGGCAAAATGCGAAATAAGTCACTAACGGCTAGGGCTGTTAATCGGTCCGTCCGGTCCGTCCCGGTTAAAAGACCGCCCGGTCTTTTAAAAAACCGGACCGGACGCGGTCCAGGACCGAAATAGGACCGAATAGAGCTAGACCGGATGGGCCGATGATCAATAAATACTTTTTTGCTATAACGGTGAAATTAAGTTTGTCAGTATAAAGAATTACAATAAGCTTTTCAAATTAATAATATTTGCTTATATGATATTAATACGTTTGATAATTTTAGTTATACAAAATTATGGATTAGAAAATAATATAGTATATTAATATAGCAAAATAACTCATTTAATTAACTTCGTAAATATGAACATTATAGTTTAAATCAGTTAAAAAGATATTTTGTCACTTTTAACCATTTAAGATTCAATAATTTGATTGAATAATATAATCATAATTGGGCATGCCAAATGTTCAATCTTGTACTGATTCAAGACAAGAATTGTCTTAATATATGAAAAAATTAAAGTAAATCAACAAAACGATTAGATGTTACTTGTATAGAAAAAAAAATATTTATTAATAAAATATTGTTAGCATTCCCTATAAGAAAAGTGGTACGGGTGGTGGTACGGGTTGGTGTCGGGAATGCTCGAAATGGCACGGATCTTGTGGCACGTGCAGGAACGTTTTACGGATTGGAACGGTAAAAATGGCACGGACATTGCGGTAAAGGGTGGCACGTAATATCACGTCATATGAAATGGCACGCTCAGATGACACGTATGTGTACGTTACACACGTGTTGGTTCGTGATACGTGTTGGCTCGTTTCGTGGAGAGCGAAAGATCAGTAAAGGATTTTTAAAAAAACAGAGCGATATCTCATGATTTAACTAATGAAGCTTCCCTGTGTGTCTTAACAAAAAAAATTCCTTACAAAATTTTGCTTCATATGCAGTTAGCTTGTTCATCTTATGTTGATTACTTATGTAAATTTATGTTTTAATAGTTAATCCACATCGTTATCGCGGTGGCACGTGAATTTACGTTTATTACCCGTGCCAAATCCCGTGCCGATTCGACTAGTAAACTGCTGCAAAACCCGTGCCATTTACGGTCCAATTGGCACGGGCACACGGTCCCTCACGGTCCACTAAATCCGAACCAACTAGGGCCATACCCGTACAAATCCGGACCTTGACCCGTGCCTATCCGATTCCATCCCGTGCCATACGGTACATTTTTCTTATAGGGATTTACATGTCTGTCAAACACTTAAAAATTTATAAACTTAATATATTTAATAAAAAAAATATAAAAAATAAAGTATACTACTAGTATCGGGTTATTTCCAATCGTAGTTTGAATGCTATTAGAATTATGCCATTCAGTATGATGAAATTTTTTAAATTTACTAGTATTACTATCTTAACATCACAATACAACAATAATTTTTTTCATTAAGTTTCAACAATAATGCAAATTTGATTTTCAAAATAAATTAGCCAAATTTAGTATGCGTTGTAATCTTTAAATCCAGATGATCCACATTATACATAAATCCTTATCAAATGTGTACCGATATTGAAAAAACTGATAATCTATAATTTGACAATAATGGTACATTCATTACTTATATGCGATTGAGCATATTACACTTATTTCAGATTTGAACAATATACTATATTTGCATTTTGGATGACGAGTTTGAGGCAAGCTAATAGTTAATTTTAGTTGAATGCAAATTATAATTTTTATCATTAAAAATTCTCGGCTAAATTAATCATTAGCTTGTTTCAAACTTGTGTTCCAAAATAATGCCCATAGGCGTTAGTTTCGCACAAATACAGTGCAAATTGTAAATCAACTGATCACGCCATTGCTGTCATTAATAAATTTCTCTATTTTATTAACATTAACAACAGCCCGTTCACATTATACATTAAACGTGGTTTAATCTTGTTTAACAAACTAAGGGGTTTGTAATTGAATTTTAACCAAAAACAACATTTTATAGTTGTTTATATTATCAAGATAATATTTAGTCTATTTGTTATTTACTATTAGGACCGACGGTCCTTTCGGTCCGTCCTAAAAAGGACTGGACCGGCCCGGTCCCTGGACGGACCGAAGGACCGTCGGTCCGGACCGGACCGATTAACAGCCCTACTAACGGCTGAGAGGTTATTTTGATGGCTATTAACGATAAAAATTAAATTACCGTTACGTGGTTGTGTTAATCTACCGCACATTTAATGTTTACAGATATTTATGATTTATGTATTCACAGGGTAAATGTGATACTAGATGTTTGATCAACATGGTTTTTTATTACTGTATTATAATGCATAAATAACGAAGTGCACAATGGTTATTCTAAATTTGTAAAATTATTACAGTTAACCCCAATATAGAAAACGTGGATTGTTGGCCGATTTATCGTGTTCAATTAATTGTAGTGCTAAATTTAGTAAATATGGGATTATTTGTTTAAAAATTATCGTGCTAATTTTTTTTCACTCATTTAATATATCTTTGAACGCACCTTTAAACAAGTCTTGGCACCGCCATTGCACAGCTTTTTTTATAGCTAAGTTGGCTCAAATAGTTCGTGAACCTATTATATAGACCCTTATTAAAAAATTAGTAATCAACATTCTTGTTAAAGCTGGAGTGTCTTGGTTACCTACCAGACCAAGATCTCAGAGATTCCAAAATGCATTCTTTCTTTATAGGTGCCTCCTGCGCTTCTGTTCTAACTACGCTTTCATTTTTTTTAATTTGGAAGTGTTGTTGTATCTTAGACTTTAGGGGCTGGCTAGTTGCTACATTTCCTTAGGGTTTTATATTTTTTTATATCCCATAGTTAATTAGATTTTTATACATACCTTGATGTCATATACTTTGATCGATTATTAAAAAAAAATTTGCGGGTAGCGACGTTCAAAGTACCACAAAATAAGATCGGTTAGATAATCAATATTAATTACTTTGATTAGCGGGATTCTAGCTAAAAAGGTATGTAGATTGAAATTGTGTACGTGATATTCGTCCAAAGACTTTTTTAACACATTGTACTACATAACGGTTATTTTAAATTTGTAGATCCGGCTCAAGAAAAATAAGCGGGTCCATGTACCCACGTGACATTTTCTTGTAAATCAACCAAACGGAGTCGCAAAATTTTGTTTACACGGATCAGCCCAAAGAAGTCAAAAAAACAAAAAAACGCAAGAACATAAAAACGGCATTCTAAACCTACTTTGGGCCATTAATAAAAAATGCCGGGAAGGTAATTTTACCTATATTGGTCCTAACCCTAACCCCGACCCTAATGCTTAACTAAAATTTCAAAAAATCACGTGGGTACATGGCTTTAGCCATTCCCCTCAACAAGTTATTAATGATCCCAAATATAGAAGTATGCGATTGTTGATTTACCATGTTCAATAATTGTAGTGCCGAATTTGGTAAACATGCAATTGTTTGTTAATAATTATCATGTTAAATAATTATGAAGTCAAATAAAGCAACATGTAGTTGTTTTTGAAGTGTTAAATTGTTGTAGCAACATGCGATTGACTTCAATACTAAATATAACAGATAATAAATATATTGTAGTTTGTTATATAGATTCTATATAGAGGGGTTTCTTTTGATATAGAATCCAAATTTATTCGATTTTCTCAACATACCACTTTTTTACTTTGTGCAATACAAATAAATATTTACCTCATATTTTTTATCAAAGACAAGAATTATAATAAAAACATCAAATAATAAACGAAAGGGAGGTGTCATTGGATCACAGGATAACAACCTACTAAAACCAAATTGAATTGTCAAGACAAGCCCGTATGCGCAAAAATAACGTGAACAAGAACAAACTGAGATACTTTATAATGATATTACCTTTGACCCATCTTGTGTATATATTACTTTTAGTGGTCGAATTTTTTTCTTGGATTGTTTTTATGTTGATAGGATAGTCACCAGAGCTATCTGTTACGAGTCTGCTTCAGCAAGTTGTATGATTTACATGCATACAATTCCCATGCTCTAGTAAAGCAGGTTGCTAAGTACTTTGGTAAGGCGGGCTTATTCATTCTACAAAAATATGCAATCCTTCAGAAAAAAATCGTTCATATTAAACTTCAAACTTTTTCAATTATTGTAGTTTCTAGCTGCATACCATGATTAACAGCAATATTTAAAAATGTATACAGCATCTATAATGACCAAATCCAATTTCTCTCTGTTCTCTTTTTAATAGATTTTCTCACATTATAACATTATTTATCTTTTATATGTTGACGATTTGGTAAGATATATCTGGTCAAGATATTAAAATATATATTAACCAAATAAATTTTAAACTAAAAAAAAGTTATTTAGCAAAACTTAAACATGCTAGCATTTCTAATACCTTGGATCAAGTATACTTGTCATCTTATGAAACTATTTATTCTTAGCAGTATTAAATGAAATCTGATCACCAACAAAGAAATCCAATATGGAATTTTCACATTCTTTTATACATGTAATATTATCTTTACTATAAGGACTTCGAACTGAAAATAAGTATCTTCTTGATTTTAAAATAATACCATGATTATGTTTATTATTTAAATGCTCAGCTAAATCTCCTGTTGATGTACTGATACTATACTATATTTTTATAGGCATTCATCACACACTATTATAGATCTTTTTCCTTATACATAAACTTCTATATAATGGACTTTTTATTGCTCTTTATATCTTCTTTAGATGTTAGGAGTGTTGAGGCAGTAACATTATCATTATCAAAGCCTTCGTTAGAAAAATTAGTATTATCGAAATCCACATATGATATATAATATTTTTGATTTTAATATTTTACATTCATTATTTATATATTTTAGCTTATCAATCAATAAATTTCAATTTGAAACAAAATTTTATCAGTTAATATTTTTAACTCAATAATAATTCTAACTTGATAATAATTTTTTTTTTAATATTAAGGGTATAGCTCTTGCTCCAATCTTTATTAATACTTTAGTAAATTGACATATGGTGGTGCCGTAAATACGATACATATTATACACAAGTATTGAAACTAGGACTTCAGGCTATGAACCTTTTATCACTGGCTAAAACCCACCAGAGCCTTCTATATTCCCATTTATATAGTTGACCTGGATTTGCACGTCCCTTTTCAACCAACAATCAACTTCCACATGTCCGCCACTTTACCTACATTTCCTAATTCATCACTTTCAATTTGGTGTGTATTGTCAGGTAGGCACTTTATGTTTCCAAGTTGGTGTACCCGAAATCTGGTTACCAGTAAATCCCTTACTAGCGTACTTCTCGGGAGTTCGTATCTCAAGTCATGCAGCTGCCTTTACCACATTGGGTAAGTATCTCAAGCCTGCATGCTGCCGCAACCAGCCGGTTTCCTGCGACTTGAGGACCCAGGATTTAACATTCCGAATTTGGAATGTGCAAACGACTGTACTTCCCACTATGCTAACAAGGTATCTGGGCATGTTTCACAGATGCTTCCAGTGCCGAATATAGTTGGATGACATCATGAGGCTAGGAAAACCCGATTACCACTACATGCACTTATATCAGCTTATACCCATATTGGTAGTCCCAGATCCTCTTAACGTCTAAAAACTCCCATATGGGTATGCCCAGAGCTCTGTTGGGGAAACCGTTAAAGCCAGGTACCATCACGTGATCTGATGGTCATCAGTCTGACTATCCGGAAGCTGGAGATATTATATAAGAAGACAACGGCCAATTAAATTCAAGAAATTTCTTGATATAAAAATAGATTATGTTTAACAAGATTATGTTTGATAATCAACAATAATCAACAAGCGAAACTTTCGCTAGACAAATGTGTTTGTACGGGAATGTATAACATTCTATAAACCTTCATAAAAAAAAATACTACGAGAAAACTAAGTACCATTGCGAAATAAAACTTTAAAAAAAAAATTATATAGACTTCATGCTTCAACAAAACGAAAAAAAATCAAAAAATTAAAATTTGCGCTTCAAAAAAAAAAATTGAGTACTTCCAATAAAGAAAACTCCCCTCAGGTTCAACATATATTTTCCAACACAAACGAAAACCTTGTGCAAGACCTTTCGCAGCAAACATCCGGTCTTCTACAAATATTTACTGAACAAACTGCAGCAACGAACCCCATCTCAACAAGTTTAACACCTAACCAACGGTGCATATTGCTTTTTAACATTCAGCAACTATTTGAAGTGCCAATAGAAGATTTTTGAAACCAAATGGTGGCCTTTAGTAACGAACGTTTGGATGACATTTAACTACAAAAATTATGTCAATAGAAATTCTTGGAAAACCTTTGTATACAGTTTTAACAAGCCCTTCAAATCAGGCACATGCAAAGAAGATGTTTCAAGTGAAAAACGACGAAAAACAAAGGTTCCAGATGCGAACTTATGTTCTGCAAAAATAGAAGTAATGTGGCTGGTTACCGAAAAGAAAGTGCAGGTTGAACGTATTCCAGGTTCTCCCGATTACACTCATGACTTAGAAGAAAGTGAAAGATTAAAGTGGTCCCAAGCGGTCTGGGCTTTGGTAGAAAAAGAAGCAGTTAAAAATTATCTCCTCCTGCAATAGTTAATGAGGTTAAAGAGTATGCTACTAAAAAGCTAGATCTTAGTATGAGCGTAAAAGAGCTAAAATAGAGGGAGGTTGCCAACATAAAGTATAAAGTTCATGGACCTCAAAATACTCATTTTGTTGGTGCCTCTAATCTAACACAAGATATTATGATGCAGTTTCTTTTTTAGAAAAAGAAGGTTATCTTGTTGAATCGTTCTGAATTCAGCATCAATCTACTCGTGGCTTTGTTTTCATGCATCCAAAACAACTCGAAAAACTTCAACGGTATGGATGGCTTACTCTGATCGACTCCACACACAAGACCAATAAATACGACTGGCATCTGTTTACGCTATATATTCAGGACGGATACAGTTGTTGGAATGTCAGTGGACATTTTTTCAGTTCATTAGTAATGAAGACAGTAATATGGTCGTGGAAGCATTGGTGATAATGCGGTGGTTTTGTAGCTTCTGGAAACCTCGATATTTTTTATCAGACCAAAGCAGCGTAGAAGCCAGAAGTATTATGACGGCTTTTCCAGGTCTTCAAAAAGGTGAGCAGAAATGTGAAGGTTCTTTGCACCGTACATATTATGCAGACTTAGATGAATAAAATCTACGAATCAGAAACTAGGAGCAAGATGATCCAAGCCATGCACAAGCGAACAAAGATCAGTTGTGAGATGCTTGTCCAAAAATCAATTAATGAAAGTGCCCTTCCTGCTATTAAAAGATACATTTCAAGGTACTATTTGAAAAATACACACCAGTAGGCGTTGTAGGCCTGCTAGCATTCTCCGTTACTTTGCAAGTAACATTGATGAACGCTTTAGAATCATACCACAGCGAGTTAAAGAAAACGACTTCCCCTTATTACGGTTTAATCGGTGCATGTAATAACATCATTGCACTTGATTTGAAAAGGTGTTTGGATTCAGATTTTGTTGCTTTCGAATTTCATGTTAAAAAAATTTCTGCCCCTGGTATCGACAATGATATAATTCAGGAAATTCACAAATTCCCCTTTCTGATTTAAAAATTAATAGTTGGTGAAGTTTTTGCTGTTGAGAGTAGAATAGAAAAAGGGAAAGCATTGCCTGGGTTAATAATACTTGAATGTTACTGCCTTTTTTTTTGAAAATATATGCTTCCTTGCAAGCATATCTTCCATGAGCAAACGTATAGTTCTAGGAAATTGCTGACAGCTAATACTTGGAAAAATTTTCAACAAATGTTTGATGAAAGTGGCTTCGAAGTTTTTGAGTATCACAAGTTAGTAAGTTTAAAACTATTTGAAAAGGACGAAACTGATAGAGCGGCAACGAATAGAAAACTTACCGTTTAATGAGCTAATAGAAAAGACCCGTGATCAGTATTTGAGTATAGAGAAAAATGGCGATAAAAACGAGAAGGCTGAATTTATTCAAAAATTAAAATTTTGTTTAAATTCCGTTTTTCAGAAATAGAAAAGAGAATTTTATAGTTAGCAAAAACTTTTAATGAAAAAAAATAAATAAACTTTTACTTAGACCTACTAAAAAATTTGTCATGTTTACGTAATAAATATTTTTCTGCTAAATAAATTTTATTCCCAGCACTCTTTTTACCAGAAAAATTACTTGCGCAACAATTAATTATGTGATCAAAAAAAAAAAAGAAATCGATGAAATCATCAATTTCTTTTTTTTTTTGACTAGCAAATTTCACATTTTCGCAACCCGCAATAATTAGTTCAACGAAATTGCAATTTATTGCAATTAATTGGGTTTGCTTATGATTGAATCAACCAAACAGAGTCGTCTCTCCGTTAGAATCACCTGATGTGATTTTTGGGTGATTGCTTTATCACGTGATAAAATTGGCTCCGGAGACCAGCTGGCAGGACGCCAATGATCACTGGATCATGTGATGGTACCTGGCTTTAACAAATTCCTATTATTTTTCTGTTTCTTGTTTTATAAATAAAGTCACCAAGTTCACTGCTCGGATCATCACTACCAATTGAGTGTCTATAAATTTTCTTTTTCTGGAACTTGATGCCAACATCTTTCCATTATTTCAACTAATTCTTGTGGAGTGTTAGTTGGAATTTTTGGACAAAGGCCATTAAGAATATCCAAAATAAGATATTCATTATGCTTATGATCAGATAATAGCCTGCAACCAATGATTACCTCCCAAATAATCTTACCAAAACTATAAATGTCTAAAGCTTGTGAAAACTTTCCTCCTTTTAGCACCTCTGGTGCAACATACGGAATAACCCCATAAATTGAATTCTTATCTGATAATTCATTTACAGGTTTGCTTATTCCTAAATCCGCAATTGTTGCTTTATTATTATGTCTAATAAGAATGTTGCTACTATGAACATCTCGATGAATAATTTTATTGTTGTGTACTAATTTAAGGGATTCGTTAAAGCCAGGTACCATCACGCGATCTAGTGATTATTGGCATCCTCCCAGCCAGCCTCCGGAGCCAATTTTATCACGTGATAAAGCAATCATCTGAAAATCATGTCAGGTGATTCTAACAGAGAGACAGCCCTGTTTGGTTAATTCAATCGTAAGCAAACCCAATTAATTGCAATAAATTGCAATTTCTTTGAACTAATTATTGCGAATTGCGAAAATGTGAAATTTGCTAGTCAAAAAAAAAAAGAAATCAATGATTTCATCGATTTCTTTTTTTTTGATCACATAATTAATTGGTGGCGCAAATAATTTTTCTGATAAAAAAAGTGCTAGGAATAAAATTTATTTAGCGAAAAAATATTTATTACGTAAATATGACAAATTTTTCAGTAGGTTTAAGTAAAATTTTATTTATTTTTTTTTCATTAAAAGTTTTTGCTAACTATAAAATTCTCTTTTCTATTTCTGAAAAACAGAATTTAAACAAAATTTTAATTTTTGAATAAATTCAGCCTTCTCGTTTTTATCGCTATTTTTCTCTATACTCCAATACTGATCACGGGTCCTTTCCATTAGCTCATTAACGGTAAGTTTTCTATTCGTTGCCGCTCTATCAGTTTCGTCCTTTTCAAATAGTTCTAAACTTACTAACTTGCGATACTCAAAAACTTCGAAGCCACTTTCATCAAACATTTGTTGAAAATTTTTCCAAGCATTAGCTGTCAGCAATTTCCTGGAACCATACGTTTGCTCGTGGAAGATATGCTTGCAAGGAAGCATATATTTTCAAAAAAAAAGGCAGTGGCATTCAAGTATTATTAACCCGGGCAATGCTTTCCCTTTTTCTATTCTACTCTCAACAGCAAAAAGTTCACCAACTATTAATTTTTAAATTGGAAAGGGGAATTTGTGAATTTCCTGAATTATATCATCATCGACACCAGGGGCAGAAATTTTTTTAACACGAAATTTGAAAGCAACAAAATCCAAATCCGAATACCTTTTAAATCAAGTGCAACGATGTTATTACATGCACTGATTAAACCGTAATGAGGGGAAGTCATTCTCTTTAACTCGCTGTGGTATGATTCCAAAGCGTTTGTCGATATTACTTGCAAAAGTAACAGAAAATGCTGGCAGGCCCACAATGCCCACTGGTGTGTATTTTTCAAATAGTACCTTGAAATGTATCTTTTAATAGCAGGAAGGGCACTTTCATTAATTGATTTTTGGACAAGCATCTTACAACCGATCTTTGTTCGCTTGTGCATGGCTTGGATCATCTTGCTCCTAGTTTCTGATTCGTAGATTATATTCATCCAAGTTCGCATAACATGTACGATGCAAAGAACCAACTTACATTCTTGCTTGCCTTTTTGAAGATCTGGGAAAGCTATTATAATACTTCTGGCTTCTACGCTGCTTTGGTCTGATAAAAAATATCAAGGTTTCCAGGAGCTACAAAACTGCCGCATTATCACCAATGCTTTTGCGACCGTATCACTGTCTTTATTACTAACGAAAAAATGTCCACTGACATCTCAACAACTGTATCTATCCTAAATATATAGCATAAACAGACACCAGTTGTATTTATTGGTCTTGTATATAGAGTCGATTAGAGTAAGCCATCCATACCGTTGAAGTTTTTTGAGTTGTTTTGAATACGTGAAAACAAAGCCACGAGTAATTGATGCTGAATTCAGAATGATTCAACAAAATACCCTTCTTTTTCTAAAAAAGAAACTGCATCACGAATATCTTGTGTTAGGTTAGAGGTAGTGTTCCAAATTGATTAAATTTTACCAACCGGTTAGTTGCCAACTATAGTTGCCAACTAACCGGTTACGTATATCACGTGACTAATTTAACCGATTAGTTGGTTAGTTGGTTAAGTTGGTTGGTTGGTTAGTTGGTTAGTTGGTTGGTTGGTAGTTGTAATTAAATAAATATTACAATAGCAATATATATTATAACTAACTATTAAGCAAAAGGTAAAGTATAAAATGTATTAATACATACATACAGTTATAACGTTCAAAGAATCACTATCATAATAATGTGCAAAGAAATTAAGACATCATGATAAAGTTAACTGCCTATTGTGCAGATATAACATGTTACTTGCAGATGCGAACAAATAACTACAAATTGAACCAGGTAATACATGAGCTTTAGATAAGTGTGTAATTAATTTTACAATTAAGATTATTCAACACTAAATCAATTTTCACCCGAAGGTTGTATGCTTTTAATTCCCAAATTAAAAATAATATGCCGAATTGGATTCTTTTTTTTATTTAATACATTAAAAATAATAAAAAGTGCAACTCAAGATTTATCCGCCATTCAAACTAATGATCTAATAATTTTGAAAGCTATTAATAGGTCGATTGATAGAAAACTTTAAATGAAATTATAAATGCTACTTATACTAACAACTAAATCTTAAACAGTCTACGGAGTAAAATTTAATATAAAATGAAAAACACCCACAAATACATGTGAATTAAATAAGGGACCTGAAAATAACTATTTAATAATAAGTAGATCTAAAATAAGCTTAAAGTGAAACATTAATCGAATAATCATAATAACCATTATACTTACTAGGCTAATACGAACTAAATGTCCAAAAGGCACTTTTAACAATAAAACTTATAAGCAGGTTATTTAGGTTCCAAGTATAATTGATATTTACACTCACACAAATTGAGTAACCCGAGAAGTACTATTAAGAGGGGAATTTAGATTGTATTATTAAGATCTAAAATAAGCTTAAAGCGAAACATTAATCGAATAATCATAATAACCATTATACTTACTAGGCTAATACGAACTAAATGGTCCAAAAAGCACTTTTAACAATAAAACTTATAAGCATAGGTTATTTAGGATCCAAGTATAATTGATATTTACACTCACAAAATTAATGCAAATTGAGCAACCCGAGAAGTACTATTAAGAGGGAATTTAGATTGGATAATTAAGATTTTAAACATGGAATAAAAAATTAAATCTTGTACCCACCAATATAATGCAGATTAAATGATTCAAATGGTGCTGTATAAAGAGCAAACACTAATTTACAGAGAATAAGTAGGATAATAATAAACTAATACTTGGGTGATAAAAGTAGATTTTTTCGATAAATATCTACCAGTAAAAGATAGCGTAACTAAGTATATACTTTAAAAAATATGATTCATAGATTACTTGTTTCAAAATAAAACGTACCTATTTTATTTGAAATCGGACGTTGAATCATTAATTATGAAACCCCAAAGTATAAGATTTTAATGCATACCAAACCTATCCATCATATATTCTTCCATACTATCCATTGTAAATTCTTCCATTTAGATATTATTACCAAGATAGCTCTTTTATCTTATATATTGGCGTTAAAAATACTTACATATTATACAGGTTCTATACAAGGTAAAATCTAGAATAAAATTTTATATTTATTTTTATTTAATGTTCTCTTCTTTTTTTTTACACATAATATATTTTACTAATCGTGGGTACTTACAAGGGTACTAAAAGCAGATTTATGATAGTAAACAAATGCCTTATGTTCACCACCAATTCTTTGTGATGATATTTACCACCGGTTCCGTAGCCAGTACTATACGTTCCGTTAATGATAAGATTTCCTATATTATGTGTTGAGAATAATTGAATGCTTCGTGTTTATTAAGAAATTTCTTGGCTTTTACTTGATATATCCTTTTTCTTTTTTTTTTATATCATTTGATTTTTACGAATTGATTATTAATTAATTATACTTTATTGTTCTTATATTATTCACATGGTTTATTATTCACATGGTTCTGATAATAATTTTTAATTAATGATTAAAATGGGCTTTAATGTATAGCGATAGAATGTTTTTTGCTGTTATTAATAACCAGCTTGTTACATGACGGCAAGAATTATTTTATAATTTTTTTTATATAATAGAGATATTTATTACAAATACGTATGTGCTAAAGTGGTACAAATTACAAATAAGCTATGTATGTATGATGCCAATTTACCTGATATACACAATAATGACGATTATATTACATAATTACTGCTATCGCTATTATGTACTATGTACGTAGCATTAGTTGTGTAGTTGATTAATATAGGCAACTGGTTAATTAACAACTAGTTGACAACTAACGATTAACCGTAGTTGAACTAGTTGATTATAAATCGGTTAGTTGATTAAAAAATTTTCCAACCGGTTAGTTGGAAAGTTGTCAACTATTCGGTTTTCCAACTAACGATTTGGAACACTAGTTAGAGGCACCGACAAAATAAGTATTTTGAGGTTCACGAACTTTATACTTTATATTGACAACCTCCCTCTATTTTAGCTCTTTTACGCTCATACTAGATCCAGCTTTTCAGTAGCATACTCTTTAAACGCATTAACTATTGCAGGAGCGGGATAATTTTTAACTGCCCTTTTTCTACTAAAGCCCGAACCGCTTGGAACCGCTTTATCTTTCACTTTCTTCTAAGTCATGAGTGTGGTCAGGAAAACCTGGGATACGTTCAACCTGCACTTTCTTTTTGGTAACCAGCCACGTTACTTTTATTTTTGCGAAATATAAGTTTGTGTCTCGAACCTTTGTTTTTTGCTGTTTCTCACTTGGAACATCTTCTTTGCGTGTGCTTGATTTGAAGGGCTTGTTAAAACGGCATACAAAAGTTTTCTAAGAATTTCTATTGACATGATTTTTGTAGTTAAATTTCATCCAAACGTTCATTACTAAAGGCCATCATTCGGTGTCAAATTTTTCTATTGGTACTTCAAATGGTTGCTGAACGTTAAAAAGCAATGTGTGTCATTGGTTGGGTGTTAAACTTGTTGAGATGAGATTCGTCGCTGCGGTTTGTTCAGTAAATATTTGTAGAAGACCAGATGTTTGCTGCGAAAGGTCTTGCACAAGGTTCTCGTTTGTGTTGAAAAATATATATTGAACCTGAGAGGAGTTTTCTTTATTGGAAGTACTCATTTTTTTTTTTATAAAACACAAAATTTAATTTTTTGTTTTTTTTTCGTTTTGTTAAAGCGCGAAGTCTAAATAATATTTTTTTTTTAAAGTTTATTTTGCGAGGGTACTTAGTTTTCACATAGTATTTTTTTATAAAGGTTTATAGAAAGTTGTACATTCCCGTACAAACACATTTGACTAGCGAAAGTTTCACTTGTTAATTATTGTTGATTATCAAATATAATCTTGTTAAATATAATCTATTTTTATATCAAGAAATTTTTTGAATTTAATTGGCTATCATCTTCTTATATAATATCTCTGGCTCTGGATGGTCAGTCCAATGACCGTCAGATCACATGATGGTACCTGGCTTTAACAGTTCCCTCCGTTGGGTCTTGACACATACTTGCCTCCATGTTTCTGCTTCTTATCGGCTGATTAGTTTCGTTTGCCCTTGCAAAGTTCACTTAATCCCAGTACCTGGTCAGTCACTCTTTGGATCCTTTTCCCTAGACATTCCAGACTACCAATCCAGTTGGCCTGAAAGGATCAGTCTGCCAGGCTTTAGGTGCCTAAGGTCTCCCTTTCCTTGGTTCATGCTTCTATAACATATGACCTTTTCCTTCAGTGCGATTCTGGCGGCCAGGTTGGTGGGCCCCTTTTGCTATAGAGGCTCTTGCTTGTTCAAATTTTCTGGTCAGTCACCGCTAAGATCCTTTTCCCCTGTACTGTCGAAAGTCCAGCTACCTCTCCACTCAGGACTTGCCAAACGGGTTTTAACTGTTCTGGTCCCTTGGATTTGTTTGTTTACTTACACAACTATGCCAAAGCTCCCATTCAAGATGGTGGTACCAAGGTTACAGGTAATATACCGACCGATCGATGAACAAATGTTACCATAACACAGGCCTATTTTCTAATTCATCTTCAGTAGGATTTGAACTCTAGATCTGCCGCTTGGGGGTGACAACCAGACAGCTTCTCTATGTCGCTACACCCCTTTGATAATAATTTTAGCTCAAACAATATTTTTAGATCAAATGATATTTAACCTGATTAATAATTTTTTTATATATGAATCAAAGTTTATTATTGTAAACTAAGGCCAGACCAATTTAATTCTTTGTTTAACATGACACCCTCCCCCCATTTTATAAATTTATATAAGTCCAATACATATTAATAGTAATTAATAGTATTTGTCACCTTCAATTTTTTAAATATTATATAACTAATATATATAAAACCAACCAATAAAATTGCAGTATCATTATTTTTGTGTTTTTTTCTAATGCCCCACTTCCTCTTATAGTTATTTTATATATTATGTTAAACAAAAAATTAATTTGGTCTAATCTAAGTTTTGAAAGCACAATGTAACTTTTGTTTAGATAAAGAAAAATCATTTTTATTACTTTAGTAGAACTAGTCTACTCAATATGTAAAAAAACCTATTACAAATATATGATAATTCATTTATAAAAGAATAATATTGTGCAGCATTTTTAAAAGGTCTACTGCTAATTTACTAGAAAGCTCTTCACATTTATCTCTATACTATATACTAATTATAAACATCAATTAATGCTATTAGGGTGTTATATCCTTAGCAATAACTACCAGAGCTATGGCTTGAGCCATAGCTTGATTTAAGCCGTAACTTCAAGAATTTTATAGGAGGGTCACCAAAATTCTGGGTCGGATGCGTCAGATCTAGGTTAGCGTTTAGCCCTAGTTGTTAGCAGGTTTTATAGAAAATTGTCACTTTGCATTTTTATTTAATGAATGGATATGATTTCATTAGTAAAATTTTTTATGATCTTGGGACAAATTGATTAATTCTAACCTAAATGACCATAATTCTGATGCACTTTGATGTATCCCAACCCAGAATTTTGGTGACCTTCCTGTATGAGTTAGTATTATTGAGTATATGTCGATTTCATATTATACTCTATAGATGTTATTGCTATTGTATATTATATTCAAATTCGCATATAATAGGCCATGATATTCAGATTTGAATATAATATACAATAGTGATAACGTCTATAGGGTATAATAAGGAATAGTTTTCCAAATCCAACTAAAGCACAAGTTGTAAATGGGTTTGTATTGGGAATGCTCGGATCTTGTGGCATGCACAAAGTGGCATGTAATATCACATCATATGAAATGACATGTTCAGATGATATATATGTGTATATTATATACATATTGGCTCATAATACATGTTGTTTTGTTTCATTGAAAGCGAAAAATCAGTAAAGGATTTTTTAAAAAAAAGGAGCGATATCTCATTATTTTACTGATGAAGCTTCCTTGTATATCTTAACAAGAAAAATTCCTTTCAAAATTTTGCTTCATATGCAGTTATCTTATATTGATTACTTATATTTCAATAGTTAATCCATATCATTATCGTGGTAGCACATAAATTTATGTTCATTATTCATGCCAAATCCCATGCCGATTCAACTAGTAAATTGTGCAAAACCCAAGCCATTTACAGTCCAATTGGCATAGGCATACAGTCCCATATGATTTACAGAATCTGTACCAATTTGGACCATACCTGTACAAATCCAGATCTTGACTGTGCCAATCCGGCCAGTATCAATTTAAAAATTTGTAGATATTACAGTATTAACTAATATAATTTGAGATATTCTATTCAGTTAGGCTAATCCGTGTTGATTTCTTTGGTTTGATTAACTAATTATATGTGATATGAATAATCAATTAGTTGACTAATCTACTAGAAACAGATACATATAAATATGGTTTTTCAACGTTTTTTTTCCATGAATATTCCTAGTAATTTAAGCATGCTTTATGACAAAAAATTAATATTTTTCTAGCGAAAAAGGAGTGTTGATGACTATATATAAAGGTATAAAGGTATATTAACATAGTATGCTTCTTTCAAAAAATGAAAATGCAAAAAATTCAAGAGTTTATTCATCTAGAAGGAGAGCTATCAGAAAAAAATAGAAGAAAAATTCAAAGTATATTGCATTTGGTTGTTTATAAAATTTTTCAAAAGATTAAGCATTAAATTATACATACTGGGTAAGTTTTTCTTACGGAGTCCTATAGAGTTATTATGTATTTGAAAGAGCGCTATTACCTTGATATAAATAATTTGAGAATTGAAAGCATATCAGGCCATGTTTAATTACATAAACATTCTTCTCAGTTTTCAAGGATCCCAGCTGAGACGTAAAACCTCGGGATTTAATGATAAATAGGATACATGCTAGCTCCAGCTAAATATGACTACGAAATATGTACTCAATTAAGGTTAGAGGGTATGCAATCATTTTTCATATGATTTTTGTGGTACAAGAGAAAATCATATGTTACAAAGAATGCCCCTAATAAAAATTTTTAAGATCACGATTAACCCTTGCCAAAATTTCGTAGCATGTAAATTAAAACCTCTATTTATAGTAGAAAAATTTCTAGAAGCAGTTTCATTTTCAAAAAATATACTTGTATATGCAGTAAAACTTTTCTGGATTAACCTGAAATTTTATGGGTTACCCTGAAAGTTCCCTTAAAATTTTCAGGGTAGTAATTTATTCTAGAATAAATAACTTACCCAAACATATTCCTGTATTCGTAAAAAAACCAATAACTTCAAATCTGCCCTTTATGATACATATATATGTATATAAATGAAAGGCACCAAGAGACACAATATTTTAAGAATTTTACTAGTATACAAATGCTTTGATAAGGTAATTTCTTCTTTCTGTTTTTTAAGTTTCTATAAGCGTTTCAAGCATTTGGTGGATTTTATGGATCAAAATCCTTACAATGTCTTGCAAATTCTTGCATTTTGAAATTACTTTAGATTGCATATAGACCTGTTCAGTAAGTTTTTTAACACAGTTAATATTCATAGGTACTGTTATAAATATGGAATTGGAGTAAAAAGAATGAAACATAAGGCATCCGTTTACTATTAAAAATCTTATCATTTGTGCTTTGAAACAAAGGCATTTATTTATTAATAAGCATCCGTTGAAGTTCTTATTTTCCGCTTAGCAAAGATGGAGGCGCAGGTAGAATATATAGTATTGGAAATTATTATTACTAAAGGTAACATGCATGCTATCTTCGTTTCCTAGTCCATTTTTTGTTTTTTTTTATTCGTTTTTTGGGGGGGTTTTTTTTTTTTTATTTGTAATTCTCGTTGGTTTATCTTTTTTTGCTGAGCTTTTAAATGAATTTTAGAGCACTCTGATGAACTATCATAATTAATGTTTAAAATTTTTTTAGATCACGATAATTTATGCACACAAATCGTGTAATTTATTTGTTTTAAAAATATATAAACCACAAGCACGGTTCGTCACGTATTAATTCTAGAATAAAGAAAAAACCTATACTCATCCACAGGACAAAAACAAACGAATACAATTCACATCATTGGACCATCAAAAATTAGCGAAAAGCAATTTTTTCAGATGAATCGAAGTTCAAATTTTTGGTACAGATGGAAGAGAATTGTGTTAGAAAGATTTGTGTTAGAAAGATTTGTGTTAGAAAGATTTGTGTTAAAAAGATTGTGTTAGAAAGATTTGTGTTAGAAAGATTTGTGTTAGAAAGATCAAAAATCGCCCATATTACCACAGCATGTAAAACCAATGGTAAGATTTGGTGGAGATATGGGTGTGTATCATGTTGAAAATGATTGTAGAATTGAGGAAACAATGGATAAGGAGTTACGTAATGGTAAAATTTATAATAAAAAAAATTTTTTTACCTATGTAATTTATTTATGGTTTAAAATAATCAAGAATGCTTGTAAAAATTCTAGCATTTGTAAAATTCACTGGTTATATGATTTATAAAACGTAAATATCGCTATTTAAAAAAAAAAAAAAATAGAAAGTATCAATTATCATAGAAAATTCTAGATCTTCAATTTTCTACGATCTTTAACATACGTTATACAAAAAAAATTACCACATTTCCATATACGAAATTGATCATCATATCCTTTACCCTTAAATTTTCAATTTAAAGGATCAGATGATATAGAAAAGATGTGATAATTGAAATATATAATTTTAAAATTGCTGTACAATGCAAGGCTTATTTCAATCAAACTATAGAATTTATTTTTTATTTATCAGATATGTCTGTTGAATGAATAATAAAGAAAATTATTGGCTCTAGATTCAATATAATTAAAACTAAATTTGATATTTTATAAGCTTGTTAATTTTTGTGAAGTTAACTTTTATAATGGCCTGACGATTTAATAGAAAAATTCGTTGTTAATTAATAATGATTACTATGTTTTTTTATGATCTAATGAATCTTTATTATGATGAAATAGCAGTAACTTTAAGAAAATTTAAGATTCAAAATATCCAGAGGTCATTATAATGAAGCTCATCGAAAAGGTTCAATGGCATTTTATATTTTATTAACAAAATAATTTCATTAAGAGTTTCAGTAGTTTCATCAAACGTTAACTTTTTTTTATTAATTGTTAAAGTTTTGTCAAGCTATTGACGAAATGGATTGTAATTGTATAATAATTTCATTACTCATCTTTATTTTGAACTATTTCGATCTCTAGGAAATCACATCTAGGATGATACCTAAGAACACTCTTAGTAGATATAGTATTATAAATTTAAATAAGGGCACCAAATCTCTATATAAGCCAATCTCAGTACAAAACACTATAATGCTTAATAAGTATTCAATTTTCTATTTAAGCAACTTAATATTTTGGATCCAAAATTTACCTATATCAATTTCAGATTAATTTCAATCTATAGATGTATTTACAACATTTACTGATCGTTAGAACCTTTATTCTGTCTAAACGAAAAGAATCAGAAAATTGATTTTAGCCCGATTACATATATGTCATAGATGGATTCGAATTCTGCGAATTTGGAACTTACAAAAGTTATATAAAAATTAAAATATTAAAAATTCTTTCACTTTTAGAAAAAATGTGTTTACTAAAACTAAATTATATATTATAAAACTTTAATGAAAAAACAATATAACTAGAAATTATTTTTAATTAATTTTATTAACATTAAATCATATACTACACAGTACCTCTCTAGATAGTATCCAGACTTCGCATAACACCAACTGAGTCATTAATTAACTTAGCTGTTCATTAGTCTGGTTAAGCCAATCTACTCATGGCTCTGCAAAGCTGTTTTGTATAGGTATGCATTATTTTGATCCCATTTATTATACTATTTTTAAAAGGCACGACTTCTAAATAATGCCCAATAATATGACTCATTAAAAATCAAGAAAATAAAGTTTTAGAAATAAATAAAACTTACAAATAATAGATATGGAAGTTTTAATTATAATAAATATTAGTAATACGAAATACATTTGAAATGGCAAAATTATATAAAATATATTTGAGGCAATCTTTTATTTTAATAATAATTATTTGGCTAATAAATGCCTTAAAAGAAAATCTTTAGATCTTATTTCATAAGCAATTATGATTTATTAACTCAATATTATCAATTAGAAACTGAAACTAATTAAAATGTAGTTACTTATAAAATATTAAACTAAATGAAAAAAATCAACTATGAGAAAAAACATATATATATTCTCTTGAATACTCTATTGAAAATTACATATTTCCAAAAATAAATTATAACAAGTCATATAGAAAAAATTAATATATAATGATAATTATCAAATATAAGCTTTCTGATTTCACAAGATAATATATAACATTATATTTTATATGATTATTAATAAAAAAATTAAAATCAAATTTATTTGGCTTGTTCACTTGTAAATATTTTGTTATCAATTCAGCAGTTATCACTATATCTCATTTGGTTACAATCCATTTTTTGCATTAAAGATCGCTTTTTTTATATGCATCACAGAAAAGGTAATCCTGCTTATCTAAGTTTTGATATTACATCAATTCTGACATCTATTTATCATCCTCACATATTAATGATACCAAATTAAAACTTGAAAGTAAATATTCAAGTTTTTTTTTATTGTGGAGAATTGATCATATTTGTGACTTCAATTAGGTAATATTGTATAGTAATTTTGTGAAACTTTAAAGGTAGTGTAAACGTAGATCATTTTTAATAGTGATCACGTTGTGATCATATGAAATCAGGTGATCAACCAATCACGATAGTAAAAACATAGATTCAACCAATCCGAATTAATCATTTTTGTGTAACTAAAGAAAATTTGAGCTGACTTAGGAAAACTTTACGATATAAAGAAGTATAATTTTTTCAAATACTATATTTATCAAAATTTTACTATTATAATAAGAGTATTTTGTACTATATATTATAAAATTTTTGGCTAAATTAATAACAACCATAAAAAGTTTTATTTGTAACACATTTTTATTTTCTATATACAGATATAAATCTCATTGTACCACTAAAATCATATGATAAATGATCTACATTCACCCTACCCTTAAATATTTTCAATTTCAAGTTTTAATTTAGTATCATAAAAGAATTTAATTTAGAAATCTGAAGTAACATGAATAATTTAAGACTTTAATTTTTAATGATTTAGTAATATGAAATAGGAAAAATTTACATGTTTTTAAATGCCTGCTTTACATAAATTCGTTAAATATTAAACTAATAAAAATTATTTGATTTGAACCTTTAGCTCATTATAGCAAAGAATTTTGATTTTAGAGATTAAATCTGTCAACTCATATCAAGTTTATCACAACTCAAATGAATTGTGATTCACAAGCTAAAATACATATGATTGCCAAGTATTATATATTAAAATATGCTTATTCATTTTATATTATAACATGTAATATAAAAGATACCGGTAAAAGCACTATTATGGAAAAATAATTTAGGAATATCATGTTTATTTATTGGCTCAGTTTTTGAAAAACTAACCATTGTATACAGTGTTGGACTCTGGACCAAAAGTCTGCTGTACTGGACTTATAAACTGGACCACTGGACTTATGGTCCAGTGGACCAATTTATAAGTCCAGTTCCAGTTCAATTTTACTGAACTTATAAGCGAGCCCAATACTGATTGTATACGATTAGAAACTTTTGTAATTTGAATAATTCGAATGAATTCAATAAAATTTGGCTCAAAGCATTCTCAAGTACTACCTTTTATAAAATCAAAATCTATCTGATCAAACTGGACAATCAAATTCTTTATCAAATCCATTGAAAAAGATGCATTTACTATAATATAAATACTATATAAATTATTAGGATATTATCAATCAGTTTAATTACAAATATATAGCAAGATATATAATAAAAATTATTATAGGTTTAGGCCACAGATAAGTATTTAGGTTTACTTAGATATATGTCTGAGTTTTTATTCTTAGCATTAGATTTAAAAAAAATGAAATTTCTTTCAGTATTGTAAAAAGTTTCTATTAAATTTAATAAAGATAAAAGCAAGGTCTCACCTTTAACATTTAAAAAAAAAAAAATTATTATTAAATTATATTAAAATATTAATAAAAAATAACATTGTACAAACTTTAATAACTTCTATTTTATAAATTTTTTTATTTTTTAAAATTGATATTTATTTTTAAATATGCTTTTTTTTTCGACTTCAAAGTGCTTGTTTTGGGCATATACTTTAAATATGCTTTTATTAAATAATAATTGTATATATAAGTATTATTTGGTCTTGATTTTAATAATTTATTAAATCTATAAGTGATTTCTTTATTTTAATAAATTAAATTATAAGTACTCAATATAGTAGCATTATTTGAGCTATTGTCAATAGAAATCAAGCAGATTAACATTTTGAAAAATTAACACCTTAATTTTTAATACTATATTTTGATATTTCAAGCTATTTTTATGCATCTTTTTTCTTTTGACTATTAAAATTATAAGAATTGCTTAGAAATTCATCTTAGAAATTTATCAGAATATGAATAAGAAAGTTATAGCATTAATTTTTTCTGAAATGTTAATCTGCTTGATTTTTTTTATTAATATTAGCCTATTTGATCTAATCTCTAGTAATTTACTGAATATATAACTATTTAAATTATTCTTTAACTATTATTTTAGAAAAATTTTTCGGGATTTTTTAAAAACATTTGCAACATTTTAATTGCTGATCCTGAGAAGATCTGCAGAATTTTTATATTAGAATTTGGAGAAAATTACTATGTTTTTTATTATATGCTGAAATCTTATAACACCTTGTTTACATAGAATTTATATAGTTATCTGATTATTTATTAGTGATATCTTAGCATACACTAGGTCAATTTGAATGATCTAACTACTATTGGATGCATCTAAATGAGCTTTACAACTTTCAATTAATTGACTTAAGCTGTTAGCTTAATAAAAAAATTACTTACCATAGTGGTTGGTTGTAAGATTTCAGCATATAATAAAAAGGTTATATTGTACTTATTCCCAAAATTTACTATTGTTCCAATATAAAAGATGTCTAAAGCAGAAGCAACTCATATTTAATAATTTTTTCAATTAACTTTAGGGTTAGGATTGTTTTATATTAGGGTTAAATTAAGTTTTAAGTANCAATCAGTTTAATTACAAATATATAGCAAGATATATAATAAAAATTATTATTAAATTATATTAAAATATTAATAAAAAATAACATTGTACAAACTTTAATAACTTCTATTTTATTTTATTTTTTTTCCCCTCCTGCCGTATCATTATTGCCCGGATACAGTATACCAGTCCATTTATGCTATGACCGTGACCAACACTCGGGGTCAAGGCATTACCATTAAACCCTGCAATGTCCTAATATCCATTTACTCTGTAACTAGTATGACAACCCCGACAGCTTTACCCGCCCATGGCTGAAGGTTACCAGTTTTTATTATTTCGACTCCCACTTGGAAACCGGTAACTTTCTACCTTCTTCTCCGTTGGTATTAGCACCCTGCCCATAACCGAAAATCAGTGCCACAAGTTCATGCAGTATCTTGTGATCAGACTTCGGCCTCATATTATGTCTTGTGGCTTCAGTTATTCCAAATCAGGGTTCTGACTATCAAATCCAAATTACCACAACGCGGAATTGAACCGGCAACCTTGCGATTTGCAACCTCAGAGCATAACCGCTATGCTATCGACCCGGAGGTCAATAACTTCTATTTTATAAATTTTTTATTTTTTAATATTGATATTTATTTTTAAACATGCTTTTTTTTCAACTTCAAAGTGCCTGTTTTGGGGCATATACTTTAAATATGCTTTTATTAAGTAATAATTGTATATATAAGTATTATTTGGTCTTGATTTTAATAATTTATTAATCTATAAGTGATTTCTTTATTTTAATAAATTAAATTATAAGTACTCAATATAGTAGCATTATTTGAGCTATTGTCAATAGAAATCAAGCAGATTAACATTTTGAAAAATTAATACCTTAATCTTTAATACTATATTTTGATATTTCAAGCTATTTTTATGCATCTTTTTTCTTTTGACTATTAAAATTATATGAATTGCTTAAAAATTCATCTTAGAAATTCATCAGAATATGAATAAGAAAGTTATAGCATTAATTTTTTTTGAAATGTTAATCTGTTTAATTTTTATATTAATATTAGCCTATTTGATCTAATCTCTAGTAATTTACTGAATCTATAACTATTTAATATTATTCTTTAACTATTATTTTAGAAAAATTTTTCTGGATTTTTTAAAAACATTTGCAATATTTTAATTGCTGATTCTGAGAAGATTTGCAGAATTTTTATATTAGAATTTGGGGAAAATTACTATGTTTTTTATTCTATGCTGAAATCTTACAACACCTTGTTTACATAGAATTTATATAGTTATCTGATCATTTTTTAGTGATATCTTAGCATACACTAGGTCAATTTGAATGATCTAACTACTATTGGATGCATCTAAATGAGCTCTACAACTTTTAATTAATTGACTTAAGCTGTTAGCTTAATAAAAAAATTACTTACCATAGTGGTTGGTTGTAAGATTTCAGCATAAAATAAAAAGTTTATATTGTACTTATCACCAAAATTTACTATTGTCCCAATATAAAGGATGTCTAAAGCAGAAGCAACTCATATTTAATAATTTTTTCAATTAACTTTAGGGTTAGGATTGTTTTATATTAGGGTTAAATTAAGTTTTAAGTAAATCTATATAAGTAAAATTGCCTTTCTGACATTTTTGTTGATTAACCTATCAAGGTAGGTTTAGACTGCCATTTTTTGTATTTTTTAGATTTTTTGCTTTTATTTCTTGTTTTGCTTCACTGGTGATCATCAAAATTTTATAATTTGATTAGCTATTGATCATATGATTTGCCTCCACTTTAGATATCCCCTAATATAGTAATTCTGTAGATCTTATCTGGATTATTAATTAAATAAAATAAAATTTTATTAAGAAATAAAATTTTATTAAGAAATAAAATTTTATTAAGAAATAAAATTTTATTAAGAATAAAGAATTACTATATTTATAGAATATTTTTAAAATATATTTATAAACTTTATCAAAAACATTTTTAAATTATTAATAAACTTAAAAGCAATAAAAGTTTTAAAATTTTTAAAATTTTTATTATTAATTTTATATATTTCTATTTATAGAAAGTTTTTTATTTCTAATAGTAATTTTAATAATTTTTACAAGTAAATTGCTAAAGTTGTAATAATAGAGTTGTTATTCTTTATATAACTATAATATTGTATTAAAAACTATAAATTTAAAACTAAACCTGAATAAGCTAAATAAAATTGTAAAAAGGGTATCCATAAATAATGTTATATACCCCCATATACAGTAGTAGCACTTGACCCCTTTGACTATATAAAAAAAATTTTCATAATCTGTATATTTATATATTAAATTTTACAAAAACTTGAATATCTTGTAATACAGTAACCCAATTTAGATAATTTAGATACCATTCGATTCATTTTAGTGAGACAAATCCAATAATACCAAAATTATATCATTTGGATTACTGGATTAAAAGATATTTCCAAAAAAATATTGATTATATAGTAATTTTATAAGAAAAAATATGACCAAATAGTATTTGGCCAATAACTTTTGATCCAGTGATCCAAATAAAATAAAATTGGTACCATTTGATTCCTCTCACCAAGATGAATCGAATTGTATCAAAATTATTAAATTTGGACTACTGGTTCAATTTTTAAACAATTTTTTTTAAAAAATTATATTATATTTTTTTGACTCTTTCTACTTATTGAAAAAACATTATTTTTCATCCAACCCCTTGTATAATGTTATTTATAGATGCCCAAATTTGTAATAAAATTTTTTTAAAAAACTTTTTTTAAAACTATATTTAAAACTAGAAAAAATGTGCTTGTCACTGGCAGTGATACGCCCCTGTGTAATGTACGATCAAAACAAACATAAACATGTATAAATTTATTTTTGTTGGGGTTAGGGTTATGGGATTAGGGTTAAAGGAATTATATAGTAAAATTTTACAAGAAATTTTTTTTTGCTAGAATAAAGAGTAGTTTCATAGTCAAAATTTTTAGTTATTCGTGATATTTTTGAAAACAGCGTTTTTTCGCATCGTTTTCTTGTTATATGGTCAGGTGTAACATTACACCTAATCTTGATTCTTATTGGCACAGTTGGCACGGGATTGTCACCACTAGTAACAAATAAGTTTACTCTTAAAACTATAGTTCATGATATCTAAAGACTAAACTACATAACTTGTCCTATTTTAAAAAATTTTATATTGAAATTTACTATTTTTTTGATTTTTTGTATTTTGATTGGTCAAAATATTTTTTTCAAAAATTTTTTTTTAATTAAAATAACAAATAGCCCATAGCAAGATACCAAAACATGTGACTTGTCCCATTTTTATTAATTTTTTAGCACATCATATAAAAATTAAACATCTTTAAAGTAATATAAATCAAAAATATATAATAATTATATTAAAAATAAACCTGCTAAGTTGTAGCAAATTAACTTGGCTACAATTTAGCAGCTTTCTTTTTTTTCATTACTTTTATATATCAAGAGCTATTAATTTTTGAAATTACTTTAGTCTTTAAATATCACGCACTGTATTTATTTTTAACTTATATTTAATATTAATTTTTTTATAATATAAGAACCGTGTTATTAATCACCTGATTATTTTTTATCAGAGGCCTACCCCCTCTCTCTTCTTTAATATATAAATAGTCAGGTTCCTTATATATAATTTCACTTTTTTTACCCTCCTTCCCCTCTAAAAAATCACCTGATTTTTGTTACTCCCCTAAGAACTAGATTATATAATTTGGCACATGTGCATTGTAATACACCCTCTAATAAACTAATTAGATTATAGAATCAGATGTATATAAAATTAAAATAAATGCAATATTTTAAAAAATCACTAGTGGCTTTAACAAAAAAAAATTTTTGCAAAATTTTACTACAGTATAAAATACTATCTTCTTGCCTGTGGATTACTCTCACCTCAACCTAACTCTAACTAACAAAAAGAATAGACTATTTTGGTTGGTTTGATTTTATGTTATACAGATTTTATAAAGTGCATTACAATGCACTTGTACTAAATTATTAAATTCCTTTGCAAAAATGTAATTTTTGTTTATAAATATATCAGTCAACCGATTTGTCACACTATCTTGAATAAGTTTTTTATTATCAGTCCAGGATCCGGATCGGATCTGGGTCCTCAGATCGGATCTGTAGAACACTATTATTATAGATGTTTTTGGCTTAAATTAACTGAATTATTTAATGTAATTGATATTGAAGCAATTAGAAATCAAGTTTATGTAATTACCTGTTTTGACAAAACAAATAAATATTTAGTAAACAAAAATATTTTTTAATAAAAAATCTTAAACATAATTAAAATTATTTAAAAGATTTCGAAACTATTAATTATCACAAAAGTAAATCTATTTGTCACCGGCGGTGACAATCCCATGACAACCGTGCCAATAAGAATCAAGATTAGATATAATGTTATACCTGATCGTGTAATATGAAAACAAAGCGAAAAAATGCCTTTTTCAAAAATATCGCGATAACTGAAAATTTTGACTATGAAACCACCCTTTATTCTAGCAAAAAAAAATTTCTCGTGAAATTTTACTATATAGTTACTTCTAATCCTAACCCTACCTGAACCCGAACCCTAACCCTAGCGAAAAAAATTTACACGTATTTATGTTTGTTTTGATCGTACATCACACAGAAGCGTATCACTGCCGGTAGCAAGCACATTTTTTCTTATCACAATTAACTAAAATATCGAAAAATAAAGAAAGTATTTCAAATATATTTAAATAACTTGAATGATTCAATTTATCAATAAAACAAATTAGAATCATTTATTCTAAAAAATTCAAAATATTTCACAAAACGTTAATATTATTTTATTGATTTTTATTAATCTGACCAATAGAAGAATTTATAATTTCTTTAACCAATATGGTAAATTATATTGTTTTGATTTTCATTATCTGACCAATAGAAAAAATTAAATTTATTTAACCAATATAGTAATTTTACATTGTATAATTTATTTGGAATATGAATTGACATTTTAAAAAATTTAATATATCAGCTTATATATATCTCAATGAACTTTAAAGCTATTTTAATAATTTAATTCACAAGATAGCTTCTAATTTTGTTGAAATATGAACTTTAAAATTAAAAAGTCTTGAAGAATTTAAATAATGCAAATCAAATTATAGAGTTTTAGAAACCAAATAATGTATTAATAAAACAAAATTAGAATGTTTGTTCTAAAAAATTCAAAATATTTTGCATAATGTAAACATTATTTTAAATGTTTTAAAATATTAAACAAAAGTAGAAAAGACAGAAATTAAAATTATATGACAAAATTTTGAAAGTATTCGCAACGTTCAGAGTATTTAAAAAATTATTCAATTTATCAATAAAACAAAATTAGAATAGTTTATTCTGAAAAATTCAAAATATTTTGCAAATCGTAAACATTATTTTAAATGTATTAATTGATAGTCCGCCAGTTAATCAGAGATCAATCATAGTGTAACATAATGCAAATCACATATGAAAATCACTATAGTGTGAATGTGGCGTGCATACATATAAAAGTTTTTTCTTACTAAGTTAACTACACATATCCACTAATTGAAAGTTGTAGAGCTCATCAAGGCGCATCTAACGGTGGTTAGATCATCCAAATCGGCCCAGTGGATGGCGAGATTTCATTAAAAACGATTGGACGACTATATAAAATCTCTATGTAAACAATATTTGTTTACATAGAGATTTTATAGTTGTCCAATCGTTTTTTAATGATATCTCACCATCCACTGGGCCGATTTGGATGATCTAACCACCGTTAGATGCGCCTCGACGAGCTCTACAACTTTCATTTAGTGGATATGTATTGTTAACTTAGTAATAAAAAGATTTTATATGTATGCACGTCACATTCACACTATAGTGATTTTTATATATAATTTGCATCATGTTATACTATAATTGATCTCTGATTAACTGGCGGACTATCAATTAAAATATTAAACAAAAGTAGAAAAACAGAAATTACAATTATATGACATAACTTCGAAAGTATTCACAACATTTCAGAGTATTTAAAATTATTCAAAGTTTAAATATTTATTTATAAGTCAAAAAATAATAATATAAAATATATATAAAAATATAATAAATTTATAAATAAAAAAATAAACAGAAATAAAAAAAAATAAAATAAAAAAATATATATTTATAAATTAAGATTCTTAAGCATCGTGTGTAGCCAAGTGTTCAGCACTAAAAGTAGAAGATCCCTCCTGTAGTTTATCGTGTGTAGGCAAGTGCTAGCACTAGCAGTAGATCCCTCTAGTGGTTCTTCTTGTGTTGCTTCTTGAGTTGCTTCGGGAGTTGCTTGGGAAGTTTCCGCATCCGAAATATTTATAGGGCTTTTTGTTCTTCTTATTTAATATCAAAATATTTAAATTAACTTTTCATAGTAAATTTTTGTTTACATAAATTTTAAAAAATTTATAATTACACTTTCGGATTGTTGCGGTTTTCTTCTCTTTTTACCTCGACCCCTTTTTTCTTTAACTACCTCATCTTCTTCGTCTTCTGTTGATTCTCCTTCACCAGGTGAAAGAAATTTCTTTTTTTGTTGCATTTTTCTCTATTTTTTTATTTTTAAAGATTTCGCAATATTTCGAATATGTTTAAAAATATTTAAATATTTTGTTTTGCTTTTAATAATTTATTATATATTAATCACATACCAAATTTCTTCTAAGTCTATCCTTAATAGTATCTTCGGACATTGTTAACTTCTCATAATAATCGTTCAACATTATTTGGCATACTGCAATTGCGTATGCTATTTTAATATTGGTCAGTAACTTGTCTGGCCACACCTTGCTTAGGATTCTGAACATGTACGAATCATTGGGTCTGAGGATATTGGTGTGAAAAGCTTCTGATAGCATGCCTTTGTTTTGGCAGAAGCTTTCTACTCTGAAACATCTACAGAAGTCGCATTTGTATTTATTGAATCCAATTGGCTTTTACCAAACACAAAAAACATTGCATCCTTCACACGTGTCGTCAAAGCACTTCGCAGAAAACGATGCTGTTTTAAAAGCTAAAAATATAATTTATTTTAAGTAAATGTAAAATTCTAAATAATTCAAATATATTCAAAATATTTCGAATATATTCAAAATATTTAGTAAATGAATTATTCTAAATAGTTTGAATATATTCGAAATATTTCGAATATATTCAAAATATTTAGAATTGTTTTTTATTATATGAAAAAAAGACAAATGAAACAAAATTAAAAATATTTACTGGTTGAGCAATATTTTTTTTATAATGTGTTCCACTTTTTATCTGTCATACTATCATAAAATTCAGTATGATTTTCTGCAAGAAAATCTTTCGCCGCTTTCCGTAATTTATCTTCTGAAGGATATATTGAATATTCAAACAACTTCTTTGCAATCTCTTTTGCCGATTGCTATATATAAAAATAGTTTTTTATTATTTTAAATTAAATTAAATAAATTAAAATATTAAGATATAAAAATAAAAATTACATTTATAAAATTGGTTTCGTGAGCTAAATTGAAACTTTCTGAAAACCTATCATCCATTTTAGATAAGCACCTTTCGATTCGATTCATTTTTTTAGATAGCTCATTAAGCTTATCTATTATAGCTCCCAACATATTACTAGGCACTTCTTAAAATAATTTTAAATAAAAAATTCAATTAGAAATATTATAAATAGTAAATTAATGAAATAAGAAAAATGTTATAAATTTAAATACCTTCAGAATATCTCGAACTAATTTGAATATTGCGCAATTCTCTTGATTCAACAGAATACTCAGCAGATCTTTAAGTTTCCATTATGTCAGTATCAAGGGTGCTAACAAGTCTAGCAAAGATAGCTCAATTTGTTGTGATTTTTTTGGGTTGTCTTGCTTTTTTTGAAGATTTAGCGGACATTGTGTTTGTGAAGTGTAGGAAAAATTAATTGGAATATTTAAAAATTTGTGAAAGTATGTGAAAGTTTATAAGAGAGATAGAGCGAGAGAATAAGATAGAAAAAAAAAGAGAGATAAAGAGAGAGAGAGATAAAGAGAGAAAGATATATAAAGAGAGAAAAAGATGGAGAGTGAAAAAGATAGAAAAAGATATTTATAAAGAGAAATAGAGAGAGAAATAGAGAGAGATAGAAAGAGAGAGATAGAGAGAGGTTCGGGTTAGTTTGAATGTTTTATAAAATAGGAAGTTTAATTCGAAAATATGCGAAATGTTTGAAAAGTTTTAAAGGTAAAAATAAATGCATGAAATAAGTAAAGTATAGAATATTTTAGATATTTATGAAATGGATAGAAATAACAACTCAAAAAGAGAAAATACAAAATATTGCCTATATTTAAATATTTTTGATTAATATCAAAAAATTTCTAATGTAATCAAATTGCTTTCGCATATTCATTAAAAAATTTTTTTTACTATTTAAAAACATTCGTCTAAAGTAGTCAATCAAAAAAATATACAATTAACATTTTCAAATATATTTTAATTTATATTTTAATTAAAAATAGGACAGGACTAGTCAGTGCCCCATGCACTTTGTGCTCCCTATTTTGATATCTCAAAATTTTACTAGGGTAACCCCTGTTATGCTTCTAACAAAAAATGATTCTCTCGCAATTTTGTATTAATTTTAACTCTAACCCTAACCCTAACCCTAACTCTAATTTTAATTTTATACAAAATTAATTATTAGTATATTAGTGGCACAAAATACACAGATGCACTTTCTAGATTTTTCCAAAAAATAAATTATTTTAAATTTACTAGAATTATATTTATTTTTAGATTTTTGATAATAAAACCATTCACGACAATTGCTTAAAGGGTTTTAGCTCCATTTTTAAATTAAAAATTAATCCACTTTGAAAACAAATGACCATTTATAGTAAATGCATATTGTGCATTATTCTTTTGTTTAGTTCTTTTGTTTAGTAAATGTATTCCTGATTTTTAATTTATATTTTTATGTAATCGAGTTGTTTCAATTAACAATACATATGCTAATATATTTAAGGAGATTATTAGATGTAAATAAAAAAGTTTTTATTTATTAAAATTTTTATACTTTTGTCTCGTCTAATTGAATTTATTTTTAAATGGGCTCAAAGTATTTCAAAACATTGCGCAAATACTGAAATATATTAAATTTACAAATTTTGTTAATATTATTCAAAATGGATTTTGATAAATTTAGCAGGTTGCGATATCGCAGATTAATATTTAAAAAACAATTATAATGATTATTAGTTAGAGTTAGGGTCTGAACTAGTATTACCGTATATTCCTGAAAATAAGTAACATTTTTGGACAAAAAATTACATGAAAAAACGAGGGGTTACTTACTTTTGAAATATTGTGTTTTTTGAAAAAATTGAAAAATATACTAATAAAAAGTTGTCGAAATGACACCAAATTTTTACTATAAATGTATTTTTATGCGCTGAACAACTTTACTTAATCGACCTTTTGAAGTTTACTTAGTAAAAAAAAAGGTTTATATGTAGCAACTGCCAACGCATTTTTTGAGATTTTTGAAAAAACAGGGGTTGCTTATTTTAGGGGGTTGCTTATTTTCGGGGATATATGGTAATATTAGGTTAGAGAGTACATATATATATGCAAATTAAGCGCTAAAATTTTTTAATTAGAAGCACAAGACTAGTTTACATAATGAAATTTCAAGTTATTTAAAATCTTTGAATTTTTTTGTAATTTTTTCTTCGTTTTGATACACAAGATTCTGTAATCTAATTGTCTAATCATATTAACCTGCGATATAGCAACCTGCGATATTTAACACCCTCCTTCAAAATTTATTATTTTAACCTGTGATGATTTTAAATAAACCAGGAATGTGATCATTTGAATCTGTGTAATCAGTCAAAGTATATATATATATCTGATATTAATTAATTATTTTCAGATATATTTTAATTAATTCGAATATATTCGAAATATTTGATAATTTTATCATTATTAAAAAATTAAATTATTTTAAATTTACTTGAATTATATTTATATTTAGATTTTAAATACTTTGAAATTGTTTTCGATTGATGAAACTGTTCATGACGATTGCTTTAGAAGTTTTAGCTCTATTTTTAAATTTAATATTATTTATACAATATTTAGAAATTTTAATAAAAATTAATCAGCTTTGAAAACAAATAATCATTTATAGTAAACGCAATTGTACATTGTTCTTTTGTTTAATAAATGCATTACTGTTTTTTTATTTATATTTTTATGTAATCGAGTTTTTTCAATTAACAATACACATGCTAATATAATAATTGAAAATAAGGAAATTATTAAATGTAAATAAAAAAGGGTTTGTTATTACTTTTCATTTCATTTATTATCCAATTAATTGAATTTTATTTTTAAATGATTTCAAATTATTTCGCAATTTTGCGCTAATATTGAAATATATTAAATTTGGTTAATATTATTCAAAAATTTATTTTTTCAACCCGCATTGTTTTCAAATAAACTGAGAATATGATCATTTGAATCTGTATAATCAGTCAAAATATATACATATATTAACTAATTATTTTCAGATATATTTTAATTAATTCAAATATATTCGAAATATTTGATAATTTTATCGTTATTAAAAAATTATTATTTTTTTTTTATATTAGGAGGAACCCCAGGTGTAGCTCCTGCCCAAGCTTTTATTAATACTTAAGTAAGTTGACATATTGCCGAAGTATACATATTATATACAAGTATTGGAACTAAAACTTTAGGTAATACAACCATTTATCTATGGCTAAAACCTACTAGAGTCTTCCATATTCCCATTTATATGACTGATCTGGCTTGTACGTCCATCTCTAACCAACAGTTGGTATTCACATGTCTACTACTTTACCTATACTACCTAGTATCATCACTTCCAATTTGGTTTATGTTGCCAGGTAGGCACTTTGTGCTTCCAGATTGGTGTACCTGAGATTTCCTACTGGCATACTTCTCAGGAGTTCGTATCTCAAGCCATGCAGCTGCTTCTACCACATTGGGTAACATTGGGAAAGTTTTTATAGTGCAGATCTGCACAGATTTTAAAAAAAACAATTATTAAAAATTAATGCAGATCTGCGACCCTGCCGGCGATAGTTGAAGAAATTTTTTTATTTTCTGCGCAGATTTAATTTTTTGCGCAGATCTTTAACAATTAATAATTCGATAAACTGCACAGATTGTAAAAAATAAAAAAATAACAAAAAGCGAATAATAAAAAATTACTATATGCTCGCCTAATTAAATGTAGCTAATTTTTCATATATTAAAACAATAAGTTCAAATATTCTTTTTTTTTTTTATATTAGGGGGAACCCTGGGTATAGCTCCTGCCCAAACTTTTATTAATATTTAAGTAAGTTGACATATTGCCGAAGTATATACATATTTTATACAAGTATTGGAACTAGGACTTAAGGTAATACAACCATTTATCCACAGCTAAAACCTACCAGAGCCTTCCATATTCCCATTTATATGACTGACCTGGCTTGTACGTTCCTCTCTAACCAACAATTGGTATTCACATGTCCGCCACTTTACTCACACTACCTAGTATCATCACTTCCAATTTGGTGTACGTTGCCAGGTAGGCGCTTTGTACTTCCAGATTGGTGTACCTGAGATCCTCTAATGGCGTACTCTCAGGAGTTCGTATCTCAAGCTATGCAGCTGCCTCTACCACATTGGGTAAGTATCTCAAGCCTGCATGCTGCTGTAACTAGCCAGTTCCTGCAACTTTGGGGCCCAGGATNGGGTAAGTATCTCAAGCCTGCATGCTGCTGTAACTAGCCAGTTCCTGCAACTTTGGGGCCCAGGATTTAACGTTCTGAATTCGGTAATATGCGAACGACTGTACTTCCCTCTGTAGTGACGATGTAACCAGACTTGTTTCGCAAATGCTTCCAGTACTAGATATAGTTGGATGGCATCATGAGGCTCAGGAAAACCCTGTTACCACTACATGCACTTGTACCAGCTATACCTGTATTGGTAGTCCTGGCACTTCTTAGTGTCCAAAGACTCCTATATGGGTACACCCAGAGCATGTTGGGTCTTGACACGTACATGCCTCCATGCTTCCACCTCTCACTGGCTAGTGAGTTCCGTTTGCCCTAACAGGTTCATTCTGATCCCCAGTACTCACATCTGACCCTTCTTTTAACCTTTACTGATCTCTCCCAAACTACCAAACCAGTTAGCTTGGAAGGATTAGTCGGGCTGGCTTTATGTGCCTGACGGACTCTCTTTCCTTGGTACCTAATTCCGAAAGATAGGTCCTTTTCTTCCGGTACAACTCCGGTGGCCAGGTTGGTGTCCCCTCTTGCCATAAGGCTTTTTTCGTCTGGTTCTTCTGTCTCCAGCTGAAATTCCGGTCTTCTGTAGTACTATTGGAAGATCTTTTTTACCTCCTTGCTTGGGACTTGCCAAACGGGTTTCAATTGTTCCGGTCCCTTGGATTTGTTTGTGTAACTTACACAACTGCGCCAATGCTCCCATTCAAGATAGTGGTACCAAGGTTACAGGTAATATACCCGACCGATCGATAAACAAATGTTACTATAACACAGGCCTATTTTCCAATTCATCTCCAGTGGGATTTGAACTCTAGACCTGTCGCTTGGAGGGGTAACAACCAGATAGCTTCTCTATGTCGCCACACCCAATAAGTTCAAATATTTATATATTTTGACAATTTAATTTATTACAAAAAGCATTAGTTCATAGCAATCCGTAACACAAATAAAATTAAAAAAAAATAGAAAAAAAAAATTAAAAAAAAATACAAAAAATAAATACAAATTAACATATACCCAATTCCAACTATTATGCTATATCCCAACTATCATACCATATCCTAATATTGCGCTATGTCCCAACCATAATACTAAATTTCATACTAACTATTATACTACGCCCCATACTAACTATTGTGCTACTAACTATAATGCTATATCCCATACTAACTATCTTGCTAACGTGCCGAACTATCATGCTACATCTACATACTGTTATCCTATATCCACTTCTTCAAAAATATTAGGTACTAGAGTGATCTTAGACAGTGAACACTTTGTGTAACTTCAAACTTTGTTACTGTGGTATATCTAAGTCAGTATGGCGTGTTTAAGAAAACTTAACAAAGAAGATTTAAGGCAATTTGCAATTACGAAAGAGGCTACAATTAAAAGTATATGAGGATACTAATAACTGTTTGATTTGTGTAGTTAATAGTTGTTTTTATTATTGAAAGAGTATGAAGACTCGATGTTGACCCTGGGGTCCACATCGGCCACTTTTATACTTTTTGAAATTTTACAAATGTAATGGTCAATATCTTTTACATGTGTAATATATACTATAGTATAACTAGTATAAATATAATATATGTAATAAATGATATAAATATAATATATGAGATATCTAGAATATAAGCTATAAATATGACATCTTTTAGATATGTCAGATCTACGATTTTTGTCCGCAGCAATCTCCTAGCCAATCACATTGCTGATCTATTAATAAGTATATAAGTAAATGTTTGGCAACTCCTATCTTGGCAACCAGAGGTCATACAGGGACGTACTATAGCTCATTTGAACCATCTCGGCGAGCTGAGTCGAATGGTAGTAGTTTTATCGAATTCGATTTACTGGTTCAAAAGTTATGCCCGTTTTTGTAATATTTTATAGGTCAACAGTACATTCTACTATCATGCTACGTTCATTTTACTATCATGCTACATTCCATAATAACAAATGTACTACGTTGTTCTAAAGAAAAAAAAGAACCATTAGTACTACTGTATATTATATAAAAAAAAAAACTATCATAAACTAGATACTACTATCATGCTCCGTCCATTCTAACTATTGTACTAATATCCAATACCATTTTTTCCACTCGCATTTCCCATCTCTGCAGGTTTTGGATACAAACGCACATCAACGACAGCTCTAACAGATTCCCTATCTACATTCTCGGCATCCAGTTTCAGCACTTCAGCGAAGCACAAGCCTAAAAAAAGAAAAGAAGTGAATAACAATATACATATAAATAAATAAACAAGCAAATGCAAGAAACTAAAAACTTATTTTTAGTATAAGGTCTAGTATCTCCGGGCTCTAACGACATTGACATATTATTTACCACCACGTAAAGAACATTCCACAACCATGAATAAATTTAACAAATCTTTGAAAATCAGTTAAGGTCGCAGAACTAATCTATTATAAAAGCTAACAATAGAAGATGCGCCGAATTCGTTGTACTGCTGGGTAAAGAAAGTTCTGATTATATTCTTTTTGGTAAGTGACTCAGCGAGTGCAGAAGCAGAAGCATATATTTGGTGGTCAGTAATTTTAACAGGACAGGCAAAATTGCACATAAACCAAGACTAGGAAAATATACATGCTTACTCAAAATAATAAGACTTTTAAATATAATAACAAAAAAAAATAAAAAAAAATAGAAAAAAAATATTTATACCTGATACAGTATGATCGCCAATCTGAAAAATGATTGGCTGATCATATTAGTCTAATACGTGATGATAAAAAAATTTAAATAAATAATAAATAATTTAAATAAATAATAAATAATTTAAATAAAAAATACATAATTTAAAAAAAAAACGTTTAAAAAAAATTTAAAATAAATAAAAAATTAAAAAAAAAAA
>QKWP01000255.1:342878-394688 GCA_003550325.1 Gigaspora rosea
TAATAAAAAAAAAAAATTAAAAAAAAAATTAAAAAAAAAATTAAAAAAAAAATTAAAAAAAATTAAAAAATCACTAATAAATTAAAATAACAAAAATAAAAAAACTAAAAAAAAAACAATTAAATTAAATTTAATAATTAATAATAAAAAAAAATAAATTAAATAAAAAAAGCGTCAAAAAAACCCTTGAATTTAAAAATGATAAATAATTTAAAAACATAATAAAAAGTTAAAATTTAAAAAATAAAAAAAAGTAGTGTTATTTACGTATGTGCATATATGGGAATAAAAGTAAATTCTAGTTATTCCTTATTATGGGAATAACTAGAAATTTACTTTTTATTCCCACCATTGTTTTATTTCAATTTTAAAAAAAAAATAAAAAATAAGACCTGATAATATAAAAAACTAATAATATAAAAAAATTAAAATGTAAAAAAAATAACGAATAAAAAAACATTTATTTATCACTTTGTTTTGTTTATTGTTTTTCTCATGTTCTTATCAGTAGATAAGAATTGTAATCTGCGAAGATTTTACTTTTTAAAAATTTGCTCAGATTTTTTGGCAAAAAATCTGTGAAGAACTGCAAAAATCTAATTTTTGAAGATTTTTGCAATTTTTTAAACAAGATTCTGCACTTATTTTTTTTAAATTCGTCAATTCTGCCTTCTGTGTCTGTAGATTTTATTATATGACTACGTTTGTGTGTACATTTTATTCTACTCTAACAGAAAGCTCACCCAATTTTATTCAATTGCAACTCGCCTAGCAAAATTTTGCCTCAATTCAGATTCTCAACTTACTGAGAATATGGTCCCTCCTATTACTGGCTAGCACGTGCTAACCATATCAAGATTGCCTTCTTTTTAAACTTTCTTCTTCTAACCTTTCTAGTAGAAAGAACCTACTACAAGAAAAACTGCAACAAGTAAGGAGAAAAATATAAAAGGAAAAATAAAATGGGAGAATAACAACTACTACCTAAACGAAAAACCAATTTCGACAAGAAAAATAAAATGAAAAAAGAAGAAAAAAGCAAAAAGAAAGAAATACATGATAGCACTATTAAAGCCTGTGCGAGACTATAAAAATTATATAGTATTGTAAAGGAACCACCTTATACCATATACTATATATACATCAAAAGAAAAGAAAAAGAAAAATCTATATGCCTAAAAGGATGTTCTAGAAAGAAATTTCATTATGTCATCTCTCCCAACCTTTGACACATTGTTGTTGCTTATCACATATGCAGAAAATGGACCTCACTTATAACATCGATTTCAATTCGAAAGGCGTAATCCCAATTTGGAATGAGTAAACACTGCTGATCTTTTGGAGGGAGTAAACCGAAATGCCCACTTTTTGGAATTTCGAAAGACCAAAGGGACTCGGGGAAAAAGACCAAACCAGAAGGAGTTTGAAGGAGTAGAGATTGAAATCGACATAGTATGACCGATTGCTCAGTCAAATTGGTTATGATCGATCATGAAATTTGTTGTTCGATCATGATCGATCAAACCCAATAATCGATCATAGCTATTGGATCGATTATAATCGATCAAAAGGCTATGATCGATCATAAAGTTTAATCGATTACAATTAGAGATTTGAACTTGATATTCCTATTATTTTTTATATATACTCGGTATACTCAGTTCGGTCTATGAGGCCATCATTTACAATATTAGAGTTTTCTATACAAGCCTTAAAAGGGTGTACTGTATAAAGATGATGATCGATTACAAAATGATTGATCATTTGATTTGTTTGATTGTGACCGATCAAAAAAATTTTTGAGTACGGTCGCTTGCTTAGTAATCAAACATATTGATCATTTTCGATTATTTATAATATAGTAATGGTACCCGATCAAAAAAATGTTACACAGTTATCCAACAAGTATACCTAGTGCGTGGGTGGGTTATCCAGGTGATCGACGGATTTATCTTTGTATAAAATCCTACCTGATGTACTTGGGTAATATTAATATTTGAATCGAACTTTTCTTTTTACAATAGCATACGACGTATTGTATGTTCTTTATAATGCTAACTAATTTTTTTTAAATTACTAAGATAATATAGTATGTGCGACCAGAGCCATATGGGTGATGGTAAAAAAAAAACAGAATTCTGTACTTTCCAACGTTATTTATCAAACTTAGCCTTTGTCAGAGAGTTATGATATGTTAGTAAATTTAATTGTGCATCATATTTGTACCCGCTAGATCTAGCAAATAACAAATAATAAGCTTGAAAATCTGAAGACTGGTTTTTTCTTGGCATTACTCATATGATAGTGATGATTTTTTCTATGCCATATATTATTAGAGTAGGTAGTTGACAAGCTAGTGAAACAATAGTGGCGAGAGTCCAAAAATCTTCAAAGATGAACAAAAGGCATTTGACTGGTATTTGAAATCTGCTAAAGGTGGAAATTCAGATAGGCAATTTCATCTTGGACTTTGTTATGAAAATGGGTATAGGCACGGCCAAGAACAAACAAACCGCATTTGAGTGGTATTTGAAATCTGCTAAAGGTGGCAATTCAGATGGACAATCAAGTCTTGAAGTTTGCTATGAAATAGTATAGGCACAGCCAAAGATGAACAAAAAGCTTTTGAGTGGTATTCAAAATCTGCTGAAGATGGTAATTCGAATAGACAATTTCACCTTGGAATCTGCTATGTAAATGGAATCGGCACAGCTATAGATGAACAAAAGGCATTTGACTGGTATTTGAAATTTGCTAAATGTGAAAATTTGGATGGGCAATTTCGTCTTGGACTTTGTTTTAAAAATGGTATAGGCACGGTCAAGAACGAACAAACCGCATTTGAGCGGTATTTGAAATCTGTTAGAGGTGGCAATTCGGATGGACAAAATAATCTTGGATATTGCTATGAAAATGGTATAGGCACAGCCAAAGATGAAAAAATGGCTTTTGAGTGGTATTAGAAATCTGCTAGGTGTGGTAATTTCTGTGCACAATATAATCTCGCATTATGTTATTAGTATAGCAAAAGCACATTCAAGAATGAAAAAGCGGTGTTTAAATGGTACTTAAGCTCAGCAGAAAATGGTTATTATAGCGGACAAGATAAAGTTAGCATATGTTATCGGGATGGATTTGGAACATCGCCTGACCAACAAAAGGCTGCTGAGTGGCGCCAGAAGATTGATAGTAATTATTTTCAACAGGTGAATTACTACAAAATATCGATAATTCTTTAAAAAATTATTATCTAATAATAATTTATTAATGCCATGGATTCCATTTTCAGAATTAGAATTTAGAAGAAAAATTGGAAAAGGCGGGTTTGCAATAGTATAAGCCGCTAATTGGAAACATACAAGAACAGATAGTGATATTTTAAATCAACTTGTTGCGCTTAAATTATTTAATGTATCAAAAAATAGCTGTGAGGAACTTATAAAGGAGGTAAATATTTGACTATCAAAGTTTTATCATATTAATATTCAGTTATTAACAATTATAACTTTAAAGTTAATCACGTATTCAAAAACCTAACATTTTTACAATGCCACGGAATATCAAAAGAAAATTTTACAAATGAATATATTTTAGTTATGCAATATGCAGAAATAGGATCTTTACGTAAGAATCTTTACGAAGTTGTGCAAATGAAATGGGGAAAAAAATAGAATTATTATCATATACTGCATCCAATCTTCAAATAATTCATTCAAATAATATTATTCATTGTGATTTACATAGTAGTAATATATTTCAAAATGATTTATATAATGCTTATATCGGTGATTTAGGATTTGTGACATCAATAAATAAAACGAATATAAAAGTATTTATGATTGACAAAATAAACTGGCCTTTGCTTTGCCCAACATCACAATTTCCTACAAACTTTTGTTACCCGGATAGACAACTCGGATATCCGATTATCCGCAGATAACCTGGGTAATATCCAATCTGGGTATCATCATTACTTATTTATTATTTATTTTTGCTCCTCTCTTTTATAAGAGGAATATAATATTAACTGCCGAGTCAAATTTATCTGACCTAATTAGCAACTCAACTAGAATCTCTAGACTAAATTTAACTTGAAGTCAATTCATTACAATAGATTTACTACATTGATTATGACTAATCTAGCAATTTGACCAATTAAGCATTCGACCAATCAAAATATATGATCGATCATGATCGATCAAACGATTTTGACCAATCAAACGATTTTGACTAATCAAAGCACATAATCGATCATTGATCGATTTATCTTGTACGTGTTTGATCAATGATCAATCACAAAAATTTGGCCGATTCCAACCTCTATGAAGGAGTTATGCTGTATAGAATAACATATCTAACCAAGCCTCTGCTTTTATTTTCATATCATAGGACTTGACAAAGCTCTAGAGTTTCTCTACTACATTTTTGCTCAATAGCACCAAAGCTAGCCAAGGTGTCTCGCTTAAAAGTCTGCATATCTTTTTTATCTCTATTTCAGGCGCAACATTCAGTGAATGGACTTTGTACCCGATAGCAGCTTTGGTGAAGTTTTATTGTATATAAATATGTTAACTATAGAGTTTTCATAGATCGGTGTTCTTGAAAAGTTTGGTACAAAGGATCGTTGGAAAGAGTTCAAGATTTTGCACTTATTTGATAAATTTGAAAATCACTACAGATTATTAATTTTCTGATTCTATTATAATCTGCGAATATTATACTTTTTAAATATTTTTACAGATTTTTGGCAAAAAATCTGCGAAGAACTGCAAAAATCTAAATTTTGATAATCTTCACAATTTTTTAAACAAAATTCTGCACTTATTTGATAAATTTGAATATTAGGGCAGTGTCATTAATCACCTGATTATTTTTTATCAGAGGCCTACCCCCCCCTCTTCCTTAATATATAAATAGTCAGGTTCTTATATATAATTTCAACTTTTTTTACCCCCCTCCACCCCTAAAAAATCAACTGATTTTTGTTACTCCCCTTACTACAGATTATTAATGTTTTTATTTTCTTGATAAAGTGTCTCAAGCCTGCATGCTGCCGCAACTAGCCGGGTTCCTGCAACTTTGAGGCCCAGGATTTAACGTTCCGAATTCGGTAATATGCGAATAACTGTACTTCCCTCTATGGTAACGATGTAACTGGGCTTGTTTTATAAATGCTTCTAGTACTAGATATAGTTGGATGGCATCATGAAGCTCAGAATGACCCTGTTACTACTACATGCACTTGTACCAGCTATACCCGAATTGGCGGTCCCAGCGCTTCTTAGTGTTCAAAGACTCCCATATAGTTATGCCTAGAGCTCGTTGGGTCTTGACACGTACATGCTTCCATGCTTCCACCTCTCACTAGCTAGTAAGTTTTGTTTGCCCTTACAGGTTCATTCCGATCCCTAGTACTCACATCTGATCCTTCTTCCAACCTTTACCAATCTCTCCCAAACTACCAAACCAGTTAGCCTGGAAGGATTGGTCGGCCAGGCTTTATGTGCCTAATGGACTCCCTCTCCTTGGTACCTAATTCTGAAACATAGGTCCTTTTCCTCCAGTACGACTTCGGCAGCCAGGTTGGTGTCCCCTCTTGCCATAGAGCTTTTTCTGTCTGGTTCTTCAGTTTCTAGCCTTTTCTGTAGTACTGTTAAAAGAACTTTCTTACCTCCTTGCTCGGGACTTGCCAAACAGGTTTCAATTGTTCTGATCCCTTGAATTTGTCTGTGTAACTTATACAACTGCGCCGATGCTCTCATTCAAAATGGTGATACCAAGGTTACAGGTAATATACCCGACCATCGATAAACAAATGTTACCATAACACAGGCCTATTTTTCAATTCGTCTCCAGTAGGATTTGAACTCTAGACCTGTTGCTTGGGGTGACAACTAGACAGCTTCTCTATGTCGCCACACCCTAATTAAAAAATTATTTTAATTTATTTGAATTATATTTATATTTGGATTTTTTCTGCTCACAACAATTGCTTTAAAAATTTTAGCTCTATTTTTAAATTAAATTATTTATACTATATCTAGAGATTAGCAAATATTTTAATAAAAACTAATCTGCTTTGAAAACAAAATAACCATTTATAGTAAATGCATATTGTGCATTATTCTTTTTAGTAAATGTATTCCTATTTTTAATTTATATTTTTATGTAATTGAGTCAATACAATACATACAATACATATGCTAATATAATAATTGAAAATTAAGGGGATTATTAATTAAATAAAGTTTTATTATTAAAATTTGGAAAAATCTAGAAAGTGCACTTGTGTATTTTGTGCCCCCTAATGTACTAATAATTGATTTTACGTAAAGTTAAAGTTAGAGGTAGAGTTAGGGTTAAAATTAGTACAAAATCGCGAGAGAATCATTTTTTGTTAGAAGTGTAACAGGGGTTATCCTAGTAAAATTCTGAGATATCAAAATAGGGGGCACAAAATGCACAGGGCACTGACTAGTCCTTTTGTCTTATTGTCTAATTGAATTTTATTTTAAATGCTTTCAAAATATTTCGAAATATTTGAAATATATTTATATTTAGCAAACTTTGGTAATATTATTCAAAAGTTATCATTCAAAGACACGACGATTTCAAATGCATTGGGAATAGATCATTTGAAACCAGGTTGAGTTCAAATGAACCTGAAGAAATAGGTGCATTTGAACCACAAATTGGATCGTTTGATCCTGGATTGGATTATTTTAATCCCAAGTTGGAACTCGAAATGATATTATTTGAACGGGTTGAGGGCTCAAATAAACCAAAAATGGTATCATTTGAATATGGGTTGATTCAAATGACCCGGAATTGGATCTTTGATTCTGGGTTGGTTCAAATGTACCTGGAACTTGATTATTTGTTTCAGAAGATACCAGGCTATCGAAAATTAAATATGGAAAGTATTGATAAGATCACTTTTTTGTAGGTCTATAGTACATTATTTAGAAATTATTTAATTGCCAATCCAGATAAGATCAGCAATATTTCTATATTCAGAATTGGGGCAAAACAAATATATAAACAAGGTAGTACGAAATCTGGATCAGGTCTGTATATATAAAATTTTTATATAATTTAAAGAATTTTAAAGACGTTTTTGCTCATATCTTCTTATCTATTGGTCCGATTTTAATGAAATTTTACTGGTAGATGCACAAGAACCTGCTCTACAACATTACTTATATCAAAAAATAATATTTACTTAGTACAAAAAAAACTTTTTATTAGGCCTAAAACAGATTTACTAATTTTTGTTTATATATTTGTTTATCCCCAATTTCAAATATAGTAATAATATAGCTATAGTACTGATCTTATCCAAATTGGTAATTAATATTATTTGTGTTTTCAAATATTACTTAATATTTTCGCAATATTTCGAATTTTATATTTTGAAATATTTCGAAAACATTTTTAAAATCTTTTGAAATATTTTTCAAAATATTTCAAAATCGTATCACAATTTCTTTCGAAATATTTCGCACATATAAATTTGCTAATGAATTAATTATATGTTGCGACAATTGTGATAGTGATATCGATTGTTAGTGAACTTTGAGGTAGCTGCATCGGTATACAGTACAATTAATCATCAAGTTTTAAATTATTAGAATTTTCCTCAAGTTTTAAATTATTAAAATTTTCCTCAATCGATATTCAAACTATCAACTATAAATAACCCATGTAAGTTTCATAATTTAGTTAGTACAATTCCAAAAGACAATAATTAAAAAAAATATTTTTCTATAGTAATGCACTTTAATCGAGACAAAAACTGTTAAAGCAATGTTTGGTTAAACAATTTTCATACAATATAGTACTATTCACGTTTTACTATGTTTGGCATATTGTCCAATCATATATAAGGTTTTGCTGATAACGTTCCTGCTATATTACATTTTAAGAAGTATATAACAGCCACACAATGTATAATAATAAAGTAACATGTAGTATAATATTTAAAGGTAAGATCAATATAAAAAAGGGTATTAAAAAAAATTAATTTAATACTATAATAATATGAATGAACCACGAGGTAATAACGTAATATTTTCACTTCTTAAGTGCAAAGAAAATTTTGCAAATTATCAATTAATCTAGGTAGCAAAAAATCAAAAGGAAAAATTCAAAAAAAGGAAAAATCTGAAAATCTATAATTTAAATTTACGTAGAAACAAAATTTTTCTTACTATTCACTAACGCATTTAGCATTTTTAATTATTCAAATTTTTTTTTACTTGCTGAAGAGCAAGAGCAAAACCAAGACCAAGACTAAGAGCAAGAAAAAGAGAGTAGACTATACAAAATGCTTTGAATTTCGTGATATATTAGATTAACTATTTTGGCCATTTTTTTGTCTAAATAGGTTGTGTGCAAATAAACAAACATAAAAAGGGCAAATTTTAGCAAATTTGGCAAAAGCAAGATTTTACAAATTTAAGAGCAGCATTTAAGGGCGTTAAATTGATTTAGCTACAAAGTAGCAGCTTTTTTTTTTAATATTCTGTTTAAATCAAAAGTTATTGGTTTTTAAAGTTTGTATAGTCTTTAAGTGTCATATACTGTACTATAAAAAAATCTTGCAAAGCATATTATAAAATCTTGTGAAATGTACTATAAAAAACTTGAAAAATATAGTTAATTCTCTCTAAGTGCACACTCTTGGGACCATACTTTAGCAATATGCATTTAGAAAATCATAAGAAAAAGTGCATTTATAGAGGTCAAGTTATATTTGAACCTGAACTTGAAAGTGTATTTAGAGAGGTGTGCACTTACAGAGAATGCACTTAGAGAGGTTTTACTATATAATATAAAGAATTCTGTAAAATATTTTAATATAGACTTTATAAATCAAGGTTTTGTAAAATAGTGTGTACTTATTTTTGCAAAAACTATAAATCTAAAAAAAATTTTTAATATAGATACTGGATTAGATATAAGGGGGCATCCAGAAATAACATTATACAAGAGGGAGGAGGGGTCTGACAAAATATAACATTTTTCCTCTTAAGTAGGAGGGTCAAAAAAATATAACACAATTTTTTTAGAAAAAATCGTCTAAAAACTGATCCAGTAGTCCAAAATTAATGATTTTGGTACCATTCGATTCATCTTGATGAGAGGAGCCAAATGGTACCAATTTTATTTCATTTGGTATTACTGTTACTGAATTAAAAGTTATTGGCCAAATACTATTGGTTATTATGTTTTCTTATAAAATGACTATAAAATCAATAATTTTTTGTAAATAACTATTGATCTAGCAATCCAGATGAAATGATTTTGGTATCATTGGATTTGTCTCACTGAGACGAATCGAATGGTACCTAAATCATCCAAATCAGATTACTGTATTACAATATATTCAAGTTTTTGTAAAATTTTATATATAAACATACAGATTTTGAAAAAATTTTTTATATAGTAGAGGGGGGTCAAGCGCTACTATGAGGGGGTACATAACGTTATTTATGGATGCTCTCTAACAAGCATATAGTATAAAATAGTAAAGTTTTATAAAAACTTATTAATAATATAATTTTATCTAACAAAATTTTTTATATTCTAATAAAAAAGTAAAAATAAAAAAATCTCATTTGCTAAATAATGTATGCTATTATTTTTTTAAATTATTCTTTTTTTTATGTCATTATTAATAAGTTGTCTTACTTCATAACTATCTTTATAGGCTTATCTGTAATAAAATAAACTTTTTACTTATTTAAGTTGAAACTACAACAGGTATACACTTAAAGCTTTTTAAGTGCATCCATTCTAAGTATATATACTTTCTAAATGCATGTTTAAATGCTGGCCCAAATATATACTTGACCTTTATAAATGCACTTTTTTTTTATTATTCTCTAAATATATATTATGAAAGTATGGCCCCAAGAGCAGTGTTGTCATGGGACAGCTTTGGACAATGATTTGGACAATTTTGAACAATTATATAAAGCAAAATTACTTAAAATTTTATTAAGATAACCTATTTTAATTTTAATTGGAATGTGTTCAGTACCTAAAAAAATATATAGTTATATATTTTTTAGATAAATTTATTAATTATTAAAGCCTGAACAAGCTTTGGACAATCTTGAATATTTGGACAATTTTGGACATGGACAAGCCAAAAAAGGCTTTGGACAGCCAAACCGTACAACACTGCCCAAGGGTATGCACTTAGAGAGGTCTAACTGTATTATTTTTTTTAAAACGTTCATGCCAATAAGCCATTTTGTTTCTTAACTAAAAAAAATTATATATTTGCAAATTATTTTTTAAGTAAAATAAGTGAGTTCAAAATAAAAAAAAAAAAAAAGAGAAAGAAGCAAATTTTAAAAATAAACAATAGAAAATTATAATAAAAAAATAAAATAGATTATAAAAGCAAACAATAGAGAATTTATATTTATATATGCAAAATTATATAAAAAAACATAAAGCAAATATAAAAACAAACAATAAAGCAGTATATAGTTAACTTGCAAACAAAAAATCTGTGCTAGGTTTTGTCAATCATCCAACATATGATCAATTTGGACATACGTACCCTATATATTTGTGTACCTTGCACCCATGCAACATGCATATTATATATTACTGTTACGTTAGTAAAAAAGAAATGGATTTTAATGATTAAAGTGAAAAATTAATTTCATCAATAAAATATACACCACGTATAATCATTCTTGATTCGCAATATCTAATATTATATTATTATATTAATATGATTAATATCTTTTTTTTGTATAACCGACTTATATAACTATAGCACTTTAATACTACTTTAATGCTTTAATACTTTAATGCATCTTTATATATATCTCATTTCATAAGAAATGCAGTAATTAAATTTAATATAATACGTATGAAGTAGTATAAAAAAGCAAAATGTACGAAATGACATATTTATTATGTATATGTCAATTATATATATAATTGGTAAATGGGTATAAAAGGCAAAAAAAAAGTTGACTCTTACTAAATATAGGTGTTGTTGCCACGAGATATTGTAGAAATAGTAAAGGTGTATTCTAATAAAGCATCTTTTTCGTGTTCGTTTAATTCTTGGTCCTTAAATATAAGATCCGTTTTGGTCTTTCTTTAATCCCTTTTACTTCCTTAACTACTAATTCTTTAATTTCTCTCATTTCGGATTGGCTTTCTCAAATATTTTTATAACATTTACTTACTGGAACATATTGGAGTTGATTTTCGCTTTGCGTTATTAAATCCTGCCTTAACACGATATAATGAAACAGTCACTTAATATCGAAATGTTCAATAATATATATACATTTTCTGAACTATTAGCAGAATCATTGCTAGAAAATGTTTTACAACATTACTTACGTTTACAGAGCTATCCCTTAGTTTGTACTACTTCGCAGGAAAATTTGCCTGTATAATTACTATAAATATACCTCTGATCTATTTTTTTAATCATTTAAAATATTTAAATAAAATTTGGTATTATAATATTTAATAACAAGAATTATATTTTTGAATTATTTAAATTTATATTATAAGACAAAAAGTTTATGTTACTTATAAGCTAAAAATATTAAATTTTAAAGAAATTTTTTAACCAAAAAAATATTTTACAATATCTTGGCGAATTCTTTAAATATTGGTTTTAAAAATATAGTTTCTAATACAATATTGTAGTTTATATAAAGGATGACAACTTTCATTATTTGACTTTATATGATTTACTTGTAAAAATTAAGACTTGTATTAGAAGTGAAAATTTTTNGTAAAAATTAAGACTTGTATTAGAAGTGAAAATTTTTTTTATAGACGGGAATATATAAAATTTGAGAAAACCTAAAAAAAAATTTCTATAGTAAAAGTTCCAAAACAAAAACTTTAAACTTTTATTACACCAAAGTTTTTTAATAATTTTAAAAAAATTTTATAATAAAGTTGATAAAACAGAACTAATATTATATTTTTTATTTAGAAAGTATATAGCTAAAATTAATATTTAAGGTTTTATTTAACAAATTTAAAATTTTAAAATTTTCGCAGGTAAATATGCCTGCATAACAAATTAAGGGATTAGAATCACCATTGGAAAATGCTACACCCAGTGTTAAAGATTTGATGTTCCCAGTGTTCCCAGGAACATTTAAAAAAATTTAGGAACACTAAATTTAGAATTTATGTTCCCTATTAGGAACAAAGTGGGAACATAAAAGTTATAATTTGTGTTCCCTATAGAGATAGTTTTTTGTATGTGAGAGAGAGAGGGGGGGAGAAAGAGAAAGAGAGAGAAAGAGAGACAGAGAGAGAGAGAAAAACAGAAAAAGAGAGAAAGACAGAGAGAGAAAAAGAGACAGAGAGAGAGACAGAAAGAGAGAGAGAGAGAGACTGAGAGAGAGAGAAAGAGAGACAGAGACAGAGAGAGAGAGATAGAGAGAGAAATTTAGATATAGGAACATTAAAAATTTTTTGGGAACATAAATTTAATATTTTATATTCCCAAAGAACAAAAAAAAAAATTCAAATTTTTTTCACTGGCTGCACCTGTTTTTTTACAAAATTATACATCATTAAACCTTGTCTCAACACATAACATAACAGAACAGTTATCTAATAATGAAATGTCAAATAATATGTTATCAGAACCATTAGCAGAATCATTGTCAGAAAATGCTGAATCTGGTTTCTCACAAAATTATACATCGTTAAATCTTGCCTCAACACATAACATAATGGAACAGTTATCTGATATAGAAATGTTAGATAATATATCGTTACCAAAAAATGTTATACCTATTCTTCCACAAAATTATAATTATATAGTAACTAAATTCAACAGTTTTCTAACTACATTACACCAGAAGAATTTCAATTGATCAATTCGAAATAGACTTTTTTGTCAATATTAATGATATTGAAGGCACACAACAATAGTTTTCTGAATATGAAGAAATATCAAAGACCACAATGCTTAAAACAAAGGGCTTTCAAATCCAAGAGAAAAAAGTTATTCATCGGGAATTATGTTATTGCATTCACAGTAATATGGTTATGCAAAAATAGAGGAATCCTATGATAAAAAATTCTTATTCATTACATACACGAAATACAGAATGTACTGCTACAATTCATTTTTGAATTGAATGTTGGCGCCTTCAAACTACTCACCCGCTTGAAGTTAATATCAAATATACCCATAATCATATAGTTTATTCTACTGAGTTTCTTAGTTTCCGGCGTGTTAAAGAAGATGTTCATAATAATTATTTTGAGTTATTTGCTAATGGGCATTTACTAGCAACAGCTCGGCATACTTATGAAGATATAATTTACTTGCATACAAGTAATAATCAGGAACTTGTAAAACTATTAGCAGATCGTGCCTAAAATCCAGATTATGATAAAAATTTTTGTTAATAGTGATAGATTGATATTTGAATAATTTTAATAAAAATGATTGAAATTTTTTTTTTCAAAAACAGGTTATGTTTTAAATTTGTTTCAACAATATCATGATAAGCATCTTGGTGGGCAAAATAGTATAACAATGTTTCAACATTTTAAACAAAAAATTGATAACTACAATAATTCTAAACAAGGCTGTGCAACACTTCAAGAGTATAACTCTCAATCATCTAATGCATTTATTCTATGTGTAGTCATGAATTTGATGAGTCGTGTTCATGAGAAAATCAGGCAATCAGGCGAACTCTGTTATATAGAAGCATCTTTTGAACCATTAAATATATCTATTACTTTATTTTATACAAGTTGTATTGTGGGTGCATTACCTCTTGGTCTTATTATAACATCAAATAAATTAGAAATAACTCTTGAAAAAGGGTTTAACTTTCTAAAAGAACTTTTTCCAGAACATGCTTTTTTAATCGTGGATCAAATATTGGCCCAATGATTTTTCTTACCGACGATTCAAGAGCTGAACAAAATGCATTAAAAAAATGCTGCCCGCAATCAAAGCAGTTGTTATGTGTATTTCATGTTCTTCAAGCCTTCTGGCGCTGGTTACATAATCCAAAACACAACATAAATAAAGAAAACAGAGAGTCTATAATGAAAATTATGAAAAAAATCTTATATGTACAGACAGAAATTGAAATGGTGAAGTTTTATAATAAATTAAAGACCAACTATTATTCTATATATCCACAGTTACAAAAGCACTTTGAATTACTTTGGAATAAATGGCAATTATGGGCAGTATCATTTCGCTCTGGGCTTCTTACTTGTAGAAATAATACGAACAATTATATAGAGCGCACTTTTAGATTATTAAAAGATATCATATTTGCACATACTTAAGCATACAATAGTGTTCAAGTATTTCAATTTATTATTGAAAATATGGAACGATTTTATGAGCGTCAATTACTTGAACTAGCAAATAGTCATCCTGGTTATCTCCAAATTGCTAAACGATTTTTATGTCCTGGATGAGATAAAATTAATATAGCAGAAATTTGACAATCAGAAATAGATACAGAATATCTAGTTCCAAGTGAAAAAAATGGCACCAACCTATTTTATACTGTCAATATTGAAATTGGCACATGTACTTGTTTTATTGGATTATCTGGAGCACCATGCAAACATCAGGGTGCAGTAGCTGCCAAGTACTATATCAGGTTATTAAATATTTTTCAATCATTAATGCCTTATGACCGTGCAATTTTTGCATATATTGGTTGTAGTAAGCATTTAATTATTTTATCTAGTTATTACATTAATATCTAATAATATTGTTTTAAAATTAAGGAATTATATCAAATAACTACTCTTTTTATGCATCACTGCATACTCATACAATTGATAACCAATATACACCTCACAAGCACAACTCTATGTCAAATTACATTTCTCAAGATACAGACAAAATCCAAGAAACAGAAGAATCAAGTGCTGATAATGAAGTTCATGAGACAGAAAGACCTGCTAATCCACTATAGAGTATGCATATTATATTTTTTTGATATCTATTCCAAAATGCATCTAAAATTTTTATTTATATATAGTCTAGCTTCTTTCAAATTGTTTCTTAAAACGATTAAGCAAGATTATAAGAACTGTGGTCCGAATCTTCAAATTGCTCTTGAAAAATTTGCTGAACGATATAATGCGGCAAAATCTAAATCAATTCCTATATTAATATCATTTCTTTATAATATTAATCAGAATGTTGATCCACTTGTATGTATAAAAAGTGGTGCAAAAATTCGAGTACAGGTTGAATCAGTAAAGCGTTAAAAGACTTGTAATAAAGAAAATACTGATCCTCATATTATTCCAGCACGTAAAGTTCGAATAGTTAAAAAAGTACACAATCTTAGTAAAATTATTGATGGAGATCAATAACTTTTAGTTAGTATGAGTCGTATTAATATTTCAAAATATTGCAATGTAATAGAAAAGTTAGTTTATTGGGTTAGTATGCAATACTGTATCTCGATATATAATTATCATTAAGTATCAATGCATTATCAGTAATATTAAAGCATTTGTTATAGTGTAAGCACAGATGTCAACACTATCGCTTCACAATATTTGTGTACCGATTTTAAAGTAATTATTACATATTAATAACTCATGAAAATTTGAAGTTGTATTTAAATAATTACTGTGCATTGAATATTTAAGTATTTATAACTACTGGATTTTTTAAAAATATATATATCTTGGAAAGTAAGTTTTTAATATGATGAATTAATGAAAGAAACTTGTGATTTTGATATTACTCATTTAAATAAAAAAAAAGTTGAATACATTTTGAAAAATAGCTATAGAATAGATATTGATAGTCTAATTTTAAGCATTGTGATATGACACTTAATATTTACTAATCTAATACATATTACTGAGCTATACTAATCTTTAATATTAACTACAATTATTCTATCAGCATAACATTACTAATATTAACGTTTTCGAAGATTGTGCAAGAACATAGGTATTTTCTCTGTGAACTTTCAATTAAATATGTACTTTGACTAAATTTATATTGAATGCATATGTTAGTTTAGTGGAAACTACTCATATTTAAAATAATCATTTTGAGAATTCATTGTAAAGTTTGACTAAGTTGAGACACTCGGGATATGGGTAGTTTTATTAAAATTCAGCTTCGTGATGTATTCTTCAATTATTATTATATTAGGATTGGTTAGTATAAATTTTTTTGTGACTATAAATGCTTGCTAGATGAACGTATTGTAATGCTAAATAAAAGAGCTTCGCAACACAAATAATCTGACATATGTAAAAGATCTGTATTTGATTTTTTAATTAATCCGAATTTATTTATATGTTTATTTTTTTAATATATCTGATATTTATTTATTTTATTTCTAGATTATCAATAAACAGGCTATTTTCTTGTTAAAGTTCAGCCAATTTATTTCTCAAATTTCAAGCTTGAATACATGTAACAAGTAGGTACAAGTAACTAGGTTAAAAGAAAAGGACTTGTCACACAGACATGCATGAGATATATGCATAAGTAGAAGTTACACAAATATGTAGGATACGTATGTCCAAATTGATCATGTGTTGGATAATCGACAAAACCTGGCAAGATTTTTTGTTTGCAATTAACTTTCTCTATTTTGAACTGCTAGGACTGCTAATTTTACTATATAAAAATTTGAAAAAGCTCAGTTCTTAAAAAGTTATATATAGCTAATTCAAACTTAATAATAAAATTTACAACTGTTCTAAAAGAATTTGTTCAGTTTAAAAAGAGTTTAATAGTGTTCAAATTAGAGAATGATTATATTAGAGAAAGGCAACACATATGCTCTGATTTTTGGAATTTATAAAAAAAGCTTATTTTTTTAAAACTTTAAAGCTAAATACTTTTTGATTTACTTGTCCATTTTGAATAATTTTACTACCAAAATGTTCATCTCTTTGAGACGATTTCAACAAGCCCAAAATCATAAAAATCTAATCACAGAGTTATGAGAAAATGTACTATCAAATAAATGATGTATCTGAAATTGGTTTCAAACCAATTTCAGATGCATCACCTATTTGATAGCACATTTTCTTATGACCCTATGATTGGATTTTTATGATTTTGGGCTTGTTGAAATTGTTTTAAAGAGACGAACCGTTTGGTAGTAAAATCATTTAAAAACCAGTAGATCAAAAATTATTTAGCTTTAAAGTTTTAAAAAAAATAAGCTTTTTTTATAAATTCCAAAATCGGAACATATGCTGTATTTATAAATTTATATATTGTACAAGTCAAAATCAAAATATTGTTGAACTGGTTTAATTTATGACTCAAATACTTGAATTGTTTAGTTGCTTTGTATTAGTAGACTAACCTTAAAATTTGATTAGTTAAAAAATATATACAATATTTTAAGTAATCAAATATTTGGTTATATACAGAAAGCTAAAAATTATAAATTTATAACCTGATTGGCTGAGTTTATACAATTTAAAATTTTGAAAATTTAACTTGTGCTAGTGGTTAAAGATAACTACTATACTATATTCCAAAAATGTACTGATTAAACATAATCAGAATTCTATTTTTTAAGTTTTTTTTTTGTTTTCTTTTTTCTTGTCTTCAACTAATATTTTTTTTTCTATTCCTAGGCCAGAGGCATCTTGAAGTTATCTTGGAGTTGTCTTTGGTCATCTTAGAGTTGTATAATTTCATTATTTTTGAAGCTGCATTTGCTTTTCTTTCACTAGTATTTTGCCATTTTACTGGGTATTACTAGAGATGGGCACCATGCGCATGATGCATACATGCATGCATGCAATGCATGCGCATGGTTTAAGCAATTTAATACTAATATGCCCATACAAAAAAAATAATTGATAATAAATAACTTTATAATTTTGCTACCAAAATAACTATCTTGGTATGACTAGTACTTCTAGATCCAGTTCAGGTCTGGTCCAATCTGAGTCTGATCTGGGATCAGACCAAACTTAGACTCTAAAATTTATTAATTTCAAACTTTAGACCAGACTCAAACTTAAGTCTGCAAACTAACTGAATCTGAAGATTTTTATATGTATTTTTTTGTGCTGTTCAAGCTTATTTAGTACATAAAGTTATAATTAATTAGTAAAATTTTGTGAATCATAAGATTTTATAGAATTTTATTAATAAATTTACAAAATCTTGAAATTCACAAATTTTTATTAATTAATTCTAACAAAACGCACTAAGTAAACTTGTTCAGCACCTAAAAATACATTAAATCGGCAGGGTTGTTTTTATTTTACTTGAAATTTGGAGAAAAGATGCATAATTTTGGATTTTTGATCAAAAAAGTCAAATTTAAGCATCTTTTCTCCAAATTTCAAGTAAAATAAAAACAACCCTGCCGATTTAATGTATTTTTAGGTGCTGAACAAGTTTACTTAGTGCATTTTGTTAGAATTAATTAGTAAAATTTTATGAATCATAAGATTTTATAGAATTTTATTAATAAAATTCTATAAAATCTTATAATTCACAAATTTTTATTAATTAATTCTAACAAAATGCACTAAGTAAACTTGTTCAGCACCTAAAAATACATTAAATCGGCAGGGTTGTTTTTATTTTACTTGAAATTTGGAGAAAAGATGCATAATTTTGGATTTTTGATCAAAAAAGTCAAATTTAAGCATCTTTTCTCCAAATTTCAAGTAAAATAAAAACAACCCTGCCGATTTAATATATTTTTAGGTGCTGAACAAGTTTACTTAGTGCATTTTGTTAGAATTAATTAGTAAAATTTTATGAATCATAAGATTTTATAGAATTTTATTAATAAAATTCTATAAAATCTTATAATTCACAAATTTTTATTAATTAATTCTAACAAAATGCACTAAGTAAACTTGTTTAGCACCTAAAAATACATTAAATCGGCAGGGTTGTTTTTATTTTACTTGAAATTTGGAGAAAAGATGCATAATTTTGGATTTTTGATCAAAAAAGTCAAATTTAAGCATCTTTTCTCCAAATTTCAAGTAAAATAAAAACAACTTGGCCGATTTAATGTATTTTTAGGTGCTTAACAAGTTTACTTAGTGAATTAAGTTAGAATTAATTAGTAAAGTTTTGTGAATCATAAGATTTTGTAAAATTTTATTAATAAAATTCTATAAAATCTTATGATTCACAAATTTTTACTAATTAATTCTTACTTCTTGCACTAAGTAAACTTGTTTAGCATCAAAAAATACATATAAAATATTTAGACTCAGACTTGTCTGCAGACTTCTGACCAGAATTAGCTATAATGCATAGAACATGCATGCATGCAGCATACCATGCGCATGCATGGTATAGAAAAATACCATTTTGCCCATCTCTTAGGTATTACTATTTTACTAAAAAGGTTTTTTTATAATTTTTATAATTTTTTTTGATAACGGCCACTATTGTTAGAATTTGTGCAATTTACAAAAAAAAATTATTGTGCACTTGATTTTAGTTTTTTTTAGAGGTTTTTTTTATTTTTTTATTTTTTTATTTCATTGTACGATTATTAATTTTTTTCATACAGGTTTTTATTTTTTTTATTTTATTTTTTTTGGATTTTTTTATTTTTTATAATCAGTTTTTTTTTTATTATTATTTTATTCATTTTTTTATTTTGGTTTTTTTTTATTTGTTATTTTTTTATTTATTTATTTTATTAGTTTTTTTTTGTTTTTTTATTTTTTTTTATATTTATTTTATTATATTTTTTTTAATTTTATATTTTGTTTTTATTTTTATTTTTTTTCTGTTTTGGTTTTCTTGTTTTTTTGTTTTTTTTTCTCTTTCTGTTTCTTTTTTATTTACAAGTTTACTAAAATGCACCACTAGTGCCAACACTACAATGATTTTCACTAATCACATTTTTTAAATGCAGTGTAATATAAAGATCTTGTATAACATAAATTTTTTGCCAATTTGCTATTTTTTTCAAAATACCTTCTAACTCAAAATTTTATCTATGAAACCACTCTTTTTTTTTAAAAAAAAAAATTCTTTGTAAAATTTCCTATATACTGTGCCTCACCCTAACTCTCCTAACTATTAACTCTCACTTAACACTTATTAATTCTTTTTTGTTTATTTTTTTATATTGATCTTCACATTACACCACATACTGGTATTGAATACTAGTGGTGCGTTTTAGTAAACTTGTTTATTTTTATATATATATATTTTTTATTTTTTTTTTATTTTTGTTTATTTTTTTATTATTTATTTATTTATTTTTTTCATTTTTTTTAATTTTAATTTTATTTTTTTTTATTGTTATTTATTTATTTATTTTTTGTTTTAGACTATTGTTTTCTATTATAATTCCATCTATAATTTAGAAGATGCAGAAAGATATAAAAAAGAAGAAATAAGAAAAGGTAATAAAATAGTTGATGTTGATAAAAGTAAAGTAGAATAGAACTTCTTTAGAGTAAGTTTTTTTTAATTTTTTGTTTTCAAACTAACTTATTTTCTTCAATTATAAAATAGTGTTTTATGTTTGAAAAAAGCAATTGAATATAAAATAGAACTGGGACAGATGTCTTTAAGATAAGTATTTTTTTTAGTTTTTCTTTTATTTATTTATTTTTTTTTGTTGCTAGCATGTTTTTTTCATATGCATTTCATTGTTAATGATTAGTGCTTATTGTAATTGGAGTATTGTTATTGGAGCTATTACTATTAAAAAATTATAATTAAAGCTGTTATCATATTAGTCACGAGTTGTTGAATAGAAATTGCTTTCTTGACTTGTTTAGCATCTTATAGGCATTTAGGTTTTGGAAAAAGTATAGTCATTTAAAAGAGTTGACAGATGGGTTTTTTGTTTGTTTTTGAAACTTGATCTTAACTAATCAAATTAATAAAGTGATATTTGTCAATCAAAATGTAATTAATATCAATAACAATTTATCATCAAATGATTTATTATTAAATTATTTATTATCAGTAAAACTTTATTTAATTATATATTTTTAAATAGTAATTCAATTCTATATTTCTGTCATTATCTTTACTAGAAATACATTTTAACTTTAGTTCATATTAACTTAAAACAATTGCTTATATGTATTTGATCTAAATTAATTAAAATAATTGAAGCTTATCTAAAACTTCTAGCATTTTTATTTTGTTTGTTGACTATATATCTAGTAATTAATATTTTAGTTTTGAAATTAGTGAATATTAATATGAAGTAAAAAAAAATAATAAGTTTGTAAGATCTTACTAAATAAATAAATTTGTACCACAATATTGAAGCTATTCTTGTATTCTAAATAACTTGTTTAAAGATTTTTTCTACATGCTGCACAAGCCCTCATGTTTTTATATTGTCTATATTCTTGTTTTTTATTTGTGCTTAAATTTCTATCAAATACAACCAACTCAGTATAATGTTTGTTATGATTAATGCTAAAGCTGGCTAATACTGGAGCTAATATAACAAACCTGGATTAGAAATTAAGTTTGTATACTATGCGATACTAACATTAACATACATACATATGGTTCCTATTATGCACATTGTGTATAAAAATTCACAAGAACAAACAATTGCTTTTTAGATACTTATTTATTGCCTATAGTATCTTGGTACAGATGACTTTTTTATATAAAAGTTTTTTTAAAATTATATTGTATATATTCACAATTAGAGCTTTGAAGTCTAGGTCCGGTCCAATCTGGGTTTGGCCAGACCCGAACTCGAACCCAGACCAAACTATAAATTTTACCAATTTTGAATCTAAACTCAGACTTGAACCTAAAATACTGAATCCAAACCAGACTCAAACATAATTATAGGTATGGTTTGGGTCCAGTTCGAAGTTCACGAACCTGTTTGGGTCTGAATTAGCAGTCTAATTTTTTTTAAAAAAAATAAAAAGATAAAAATTTTCTTAAGCCTATTTGATGCATAATTTGCTATAAATTACAAATATATATATTACATAGTGATTGGACCCAAGTGGGTAGCTACTCAGGTTATCCATTCACCTGCAGGTCACTTGAGTTGTATTGTTGCAACCCAAATAGATCACCTGTTAGATAAAGACAAAGACCCTATATGATATTCTAAAATTTGGATGTTTTAGCCAAAACAGCAAGTGAATTTTTTTCAAGTTTTTTTTGTTCATTTCACCTAATATGTACTATGCCATATGGGCGATTATGCATCAAAAGGCTTATGAAATTTTTTTTTTTTTTGAAAAAAATTTTTTCCAGTTTTTTTTTGGTCATTTGATACTATGTGTACTACACATATAGCTGATTATGCATCAAATGGGCTTATGAAATTTTTTTTGTTTATTTTATATTATGTGTACTATGCTATATGCATCAAACAGGCTTATGAATTTTTTTTTTATATATTTTAGACTAATCCTGACCTGTTTGACCTGGCATAACCTATACAGGTACCTGACTCAGATTGGAACACTAGATACAGTCTGTACATATAGTTTATAACCAACTCATATCAGTTACCCATATGGGTAATCTACAGGTGAACTGCAAGTTGGCTACTCAGATGGGCCATAGTTCGATCCAGGTCACCCACCTACAGTCGGACCTCCATAAATGCAGCTTCCATGCAGCCTCCATAAATGTAATACCTCTTTAAATACACATTTTTTTCTATTCCATAAAATGTTATTAGTGTTCTATATTCTGTAAATGCATGTTCTCTTGAATAACATTTTATATTACACTAATCTCTCTAAATGTATGTAGCAAATCAAATTTTAGTATTTACCGTATTTGCGCGTAATAACACCCTCCTGCGCTGTATTTTGGGCCCCTGCGCGCTATTTTGAAATGCGCATGCGCCTTATTTTGAATCATAATGTGATGTTTTTGAAATTCTGTACCAGTATTTAAAATATAGCGCATGGGCACTATGATAATAACCAAATTAGCAACAGCAATTTTAATTATTAATTAAAAAATATATTACCTCTTACTAGTACTTTATTTTATTCAACTATAACCTATTTGGCTGCTTTGTACATATGTAAATCATATGTAAATTGATAATTGATTTGCATACTATGGAGTCATCGACTTCTATATATAACAAAGAAATTCTAGACCAAATTAGATTAGGCAGGATTTACATTAATAATTATGGTATACATACGTATAATTCCAGAGTTTATATTCTGATAATCAAGGTTGCTTTTGCAAGTATCAGTTTTTTTACTTTACTACGTAAAAACTGGTACAATATCAAGTAATAATAAATAATTAGTACGTCCATATCTAAGTTACCACAAAAATTAAATAAATTGTTGGTATCAAAAGTCATCAAATATTTATCGATTCATCATTGGCAATTTTTTCTATCATCCTAGAATTTTGAAATCAATTGTAATAACGGTATGATATTAAAAATAAAGTTGACCAGCTTAAAAAACCCCGAACAAACTGAGGCAGTGAAAAAAAACATAATTAAAAAAATGTTCTATATAATGTTATAATTTATTCAAAAATAATTTTACATTTTTAGTTCATTAAAAATAAATCAACTTTTTAATAAAGTTTAAAGGCTTCAATATTATATTTTTGAGTTTCGGATTATAGGTTTGGGTTTCGGATTATAGTTTTGGGGTCTCGGGTTTCAGGGTTTCAATTTTTTTAAAAAAATCCGAAACTAGTTTCGGATTAGAACCCTTCCGAAACTAGTTTCGAGTAGGTTTCATTTTGACGCCATGTTTGATTTGTAAGTTAAATAAAAGGATGCGCATTATTTCGGGGGACGCGCATGGGCGCTATTTTGAGCAAAATAGACAAATTTTTTAAGAAGTCAAAATCTGAATTAGTGCCCTGGCCCGCTATTACGCGCAAATACAGTAAGATAGATTATACAGTTTTGGTAGAGGTTACACAAACTTGATGATCTAATTTTTAAAGCTGCAATTTAATTGGCTCTCTCTAAATGCAAATATCTCTAAATGCACAATGTAGGCTTGTCCCTACGAGTTGCATTTATAGAGTGTTGACTGTACTTGCAAATGCCCAGGTGATATCTACTCAGGTTAGAATACTATTAAAATATTAATTTACTTAATTTAATTTAATTTTTCAATATAAAATTTTAATGGGATAAATGTGTATAATGTGCATTCATGCACATGATTGAGGAATCAAGCGCATGTATAAAACCTATATCTAGGTTTTGGACTTTTAGACTGGACTCAAACTTTCAGACCAGGCTCAAACTGGACTCGAACCAAGCCAAAAGTTTGATATTTGAACTTGGACCAGACTGAGTTGCAAATTAGTTTGAGTTCGAGTCTAGTTTGAAATTCAAACCAGACTCAGACTTGTCTAAAGTTTGGCCTCAGTTCAAGTCCATTGGAGCCCTATTTACAATACTTACTTATGTACTGCCCAAGATGGTTTTAAATAGAGTTTCTCTCACACTTTCTTTAAAATCTATTTGCAGTTTTTTTTTTTTTAAAAAAAGTTTTTTTTTAAATAAAGCATATATTCACAATACCTATCTACCTGCCCAATCTGAGTTATTTATTAGTTTTTTTTTTCTAAAACAAAGATATAAACAAAGCTATGCATTTCTATTTTTGCAATTTTTTTTTTGTCTTTATTTTTTAAAAATTTTTTTTTGAAAAAAGGTTTCTTTTTTTTTAAAAAAAAAATTTTAAAAAAACTTTTTTTAAAAAAAAAATTGAATCCTTATACCGGCAATTCCAAAAATCCCTGAAATAGTATCTAAATACTATGCAATTATAAAATATTTTACTTAAAAACAGTACCTGGAGATGTTCTAAGAGACAAATAAATTGCCTAACCAAATTTTATTCATCAATGCAATAAATTTGTAATAAATAAAAACAAAATCTTTTATAATTTTGCTATTATAAAAGATGGTTATATGTCTGAAAAATATTGTATTGTTTTCAAGTATGATAAGAAATTACATACTCTAATATTTTAATATTTTTAACACCAAGCAAATTAATATAGCTATCATAAGACGTTCTTTATAATTTCAGAACAATATATTGGAATTATACAGGAGAAGGTCCAAGTATACATCAAAGAATATGCCTCTTGTGCTGTGAATATTTACCTCAAAGAAAAAACTAATATGACTCCAGTAGTATCTACAGTACCATGGGAGCATGTCTGGATCAACCTTGTCAATTTTTGTGATTTTATAAATGCAAATGAAGATTACACATAATTACTTATCTGTATTTGTATATTTTCAAAATTTTTTGTACCCATTCCTTTAAAAAAACAAGGAGGCTACTACTGTTGCAAATTATCTTGTTAAAGATATTTTTAAGATTTTGGGCCCCTTTACAATTATTCAAAGCAACAACAGCAAGGAGTTTGTCATATCTATTCTTTTTCAAATATGTGTAGCTCTAGATATTACTATAAGGCATGGTCAACTCTGTTACCTGCAATCACAAGGCCAGATTGAACGTCTTAACCAGATTATTAGTTGTGGCTTTACTAAAATATTATAGAATAAAAATAGTCAATTACAACAAAAAAATTGAGTTAGTATTGTCGATACCTTTGCTATATCATATAATTCTTCCACACATGAGTTATATGCCATATATTGCACAAGATAATATTTGGTTAGAAAATACATTGTGTCTATAATTCTTCTGAAAAATTGCTAAATATTCTTAAAAAAAATAATTGTAAAAATGTTGTTACTATATCTAGGATTGTTGATTAGCATATTTCACAGATATTGCAAATCCAACAATCTGTCAATATATTACTAGAAAAATAAATATGCAAAGGTTTGCAATCAAGGTAATGTTCATAAAAAAAAGTTTTCAAACAATACAATCAAGGCCTAAACTATGATCGCTATTGCACTAATTACGACATGAATCAATAAACCTTAAAACGAAAACTTTAACTGCCATTTTCATAACAAGACCTGTTCAAAGGATTGGTATTTAACAATCATATAGCAATTGTGAAAATAAATGGCAAGAAGGCTCGGGTTCCTATTAACAAAGTTAAAACTATATAAAAAAATAAAGAAAAAAGAAAAAAAACTAAAATAAAAAATTCAAAAATCAAAAAAAAGTGAAAAAATAAGAAAAAAAAAATAAGAAAATGATAAAAAAGGTAAAAAAAGTTAACAAAAAAGAAGAATCGAAAAAAAAGTAGAAAAAAGGAACAATCAAAGAGAAAAAAAAAATTAAAAAAAAGAAATAAAGAATACAAAGAAAAAAGATAAAAAAGGGAAAAAATGAAGATAGCAAGAAGGTTCGGGTTCCCATTTAAAGAAGAAAAAAATAAAGAAAAAATATGAAAAAAAAGTTGCCAAAAAAAAAAGAATCGACAAAAAAAAAAATTAAAAAAGAATTAAAAAAAAACAAAATCAAAAAAGGGAAATAAAGAATGCAAAGAAAGAAAGGTAAATAAAGGGAAAAAAGAAAAATATCTTTTTGCTACAATACTGATAGATTTTTATAATTGTAGAGAAATTTGTTGAAGGTGGTACAAATGTATAAAATTAGAATTGAATACCTGTACCAAAATATTGGATGATAAATATTTAAAAAAAAAGAACATATCTATCACCAATTTTCATTAATGTTAATGTTAGGGTTAGAGATAGAAAAGTCCTTAGGACCAGGACTCTAGAACCTGGTTTTGAAACCTAGTCTTTAAAAACTAGGTTCCAATTTTAGGATCTAGGTTCATAGGTCCACAATAGGTCCTAATATAAAATGTATTAGAACTTAAAATATAACAGTAAATATGTTCAATCCAATTTAAACTATTGATAGGCATACTATATCTATATATACTGTAAATTAGCTTAGACATGTTTTATTTCTATCTGTTGCACAAATTTGCTATTTTAATAATATTTTATTGCAAATAAACTTTTTTAAATTGGTAATATATACTGTATTAGTAAATGCTATATTCTAATCAAATCTCTAAAAGATCATAATTAGAATAAGGATGCTACCAATATTTCAATATATAGAATATTATGCTATGTTAATAAAGCTAATACAAGTTATAATGCTATGCTATAATAATTTTTTTAGAATATTAGTATATGCTATATAATAAAGATGCTTTTTAACCAATTAGTATTACAATAAAACAAAGAATTTTAATTGGTTAGAAAGTATTGGAACTAAGTTCAAGAACTTAATTCTGGATTAACCTTAGGCAGGTCTAAGTTTTGGAACTTATTATATGAGGCCTGGTTCTTAAATCTGTGTAATAGGACTTACAAGTCCTAGACCAAGACCGGACCTGAACTGACTTTACCATCCCTAATATACATATGTTGACATTGATGTTATGTGGCATATAATCTTCATTTCCAACCCGGATTTGTTATGTAAGCTTTAGCATCAGCCAACTTCAGCATTAGCCATGACAATGTTTATAACAAAGTTGATTACTAATAAGTTTTTATACTTGCAGGATCTTAAAAAACAGGTGCAGGATCTAGTCTTGTCAAATGTTGTTGACATAGCTGGTCATCTAATTTGAGTTCTACCTTTAAACTTGAAGCAGTGTAACTCTTCATAGTTTTAGATAAAAGATTTGGTATCAGTTTGCAAAATTTTTGCCACATATCACACCGGCCCTGTATTTTTGTGCAGTGAGCCCTTTGACATCATTACTAGTAAAACTTATGCCTAAAAAAATTATTGTAGAATCAGTGCAGGATCATTAAAGCTGAAGTCTTGTTGAATATAAGCACAAAATTTCATACTACTATATTAAAAAAAATGTGGAGCTTTGAAAAAGTAAGTATCACTTTTTATTATTACATTAAACAAATTAACCAATCAGAGGACAGATTCTCAATAATCACATGGAAATAAATCCACCCATATATAGGGCTAGTGCATATATGTGATAACATAATATGTGCATAAATCTGGTTTTATTGCAGAAGCATATGTGATAGCATATTTCGCATAAAACACTGGTAGGAATATCGGAACATCTCAGATAGTAGGCAGTCAATGAAAACAAAACACAAGCATGGTCATCGGGAATTTATAGGTGTATGGTAATTTATCTGATAATTGATTATGAAATTAGGATATTACAGAAATATGTATAAACCGTATCTAAGTAATATACGTATAGATATAAGCAAAAAAAATTTACAAAAGTATGTATGGTTAGTAGGAATGGCAAATGATTTAAAATGTGATCTTAAAAAACATGTTTGTTTGATTTAAAACTGTTGAAAATTGTTTTAATACATTAATATGATCCGAACATGATCCGTAATGATTAAATTCAAAAGTAAATTAATCGATATTCAAAAAATAAATTAATCAAAAAATAAATTTAATCGATATTCAAAAATCAAAAACTTACTCAATGAGATTTAATAGTGGTAATATTGCAATACCAACAAATGCAAAACTAGAACAGAATGAAAGTTGTATTTGCCGATAGGCACTTATGCATTTAAAATCAATGGAAGTTGTATTTGCCGATAGGCGAAATTATGTATTTAAATTCTTAAAACGATCAAATACATTTCTTATATTCTTAAATGTAATAAATTCGAAATTATATAACAAATTATCTGAAACTAAAATTGGCCAATCAGAGACGATAATTTTAATTTCAGCCAAATTTTAGAATCAGACGCCGTTTGTTTTAAAAAAGTTTTAAAACAATAAAAAATGTTAAAAAACTGTTTAAAATGTTTTTTACCATCCCTAAATTTATCTTATATAAGTAATCCCCTTTTAATAGTTAGGGTTAGGGTGAACTAATATTGTCCTTTTACATGTTAGTGTTGGTATAGGTTATAGATAAAATTTTTTAAAGAATTTCTTTTACGAACTATACATACCAGCTCGATTTCTACTATACATACTTTATCAATTATACATTACTACATACTCATGAAATTATGGTAATTTTACAAACCTGATGATCGCATATTTTCGCATATTTGCACCTGAATCGCATAATTTGCAGCCTAATTCGAAAAATTTATCGCATAATTTCGCGTAAATCGAAATGTAAAGCAGGCAGAATTTGGGTCCACCGCAGCAGAAAATGACTAGCCCTACCCATATGGAACAAATTTTGTGATATTTATTATCGCATGGTCCAATATCGATGTTATCGTGCAATTTATGATCATGCTTTACAATCGTGATTGGCTAACTGAGTTTTAAATACGGGATTTTTGTGCTTACGTAAGAAATAATGAGAATGATCATAGGTGTTTGCACGATAAATATTAAATAATTTTTGCTTAAAGTTAATTTTTTTTTTTTCCTTTTAATAATAAATTTATATAAGCTTTAAAATTAAATAAAAAATTTTAAGAGATTATTAGTCTTAAAAAATCTTTAATATTAATTTAAAATTAAAAAAAAAATTACTGAATTCTGGCCAACCGCGTGAAATTGGGTCAACCGGTTGGTAGCATGGTAAACCGGGTGAAAGTAGGTGACAGCCAGATATGTACTCCAATAAAAAAAAAGAATCTCTTAGAATCATTCTGAAATTATCCAATGCAAGTGATAATCATAAGCTAATTCTTTTTTATACCCGTAAGCATGGTTATACACCCTTTGGCTCAGGCATCTAATTCACAATATCCTCCATAATAACCTTTATATTCTCCTTATTTTTCTAAATATTCGTTCAACTGTTTTTTAATCAGACCGTTCCGAACATTTACAGGATGTTTATTGGATGTATTTTTTTTTATCATTGTTTATACGTTTACATCCCATGCAAACATCGTAATGAAAACAGCAAAAAATGAAAATGATCACAAATAAGGGCCCAAAGTGAAAATAATTACATATAAGGGACCAAATTTTTAAAAATTTTAAATTAAGAGCCAAAATAATTTTGCGTTATGGTCTTTAAAATATCATTACCATATATATGTACTACATTATACATTTTATACTATACTCTCTTTTCGCTTAATAAAACTTTCTTTTAACCAAAGATACAGTTCGACTAGATTAGGCACGATATTTATCAGTATTGTAAATAATGTTTATTTTGGTTCTAAATCAATAAGTCTATCCTATACTAGGACTAGTTATAAAACATGAATCGCATTTCATGAAGATTACTTCACGTTAATCGAAGCTATTTAGAACCGCAAAAATTCATTTGTATTCGTAGAGAAAGTTAAATTAACTTTTAGAAATTGGCAAAAATAGTTATAATTTTTGCATGCAAAATACTGATTAAAAAACGTAACGTCGCTTTTATATAGACATTTTTGAGACATTAGTTAAAAAATTTAAAATTTAAAATCATTATACCGACATTTATATTAAAATTTTGAAAAAAATTGTCGGTATAGAAAGATTTTACTATGATGTCGTTATAATCAGATGTTGGTATAACCAGAGCGACGACAGTATATTTAACGTTAAAAACTTACAATCGACAAATTTGGACCCTTGATTGTAATATTTCAAATTTTGGGCTTTATTTTTTGTTTAGGCTTATATATAATTTATTTTCATTTTTCGGGCCCTTATATGTGGGCTAGGTGCTGCAGAAAGGGACGAAATTGACAAAAAAAAAGATGTTCGGAAAAAAATTAATTTTTATGTTGCTTTAAGGAGCTATATAGTAAAATTTTGTTAACTACTTTTGTGCTTTAAGTGAAAAATGTTCTTAATCTTATTTTAAATTAATTTATCAGTTATGTAAAAAAATACCTTTTGAAAAAATGGTCAATTTCGTCCCTTTTGCAGCACCTAGCCCATGTAATTTCCCCTAAAAATAAAACCTTGTTCAGAAAATCGACTCCATTCCGAACAAACATTTTTTATAGGGTACATACGTACTTATTTCTCTATTTTTACATCACGTACTATTGTAATGAAAACAGTATAAAAGCAAACCCCTGTTCGGAAAATAGAACAATTTTAGAATAAACGTTTTTTGCAGGGTACGTACATACGTACATATATACTGGAATTACTTATTTCTCTATTTTACATCCCGTACAAACATCGTAATGAAAACAGTATAAAAATAACCCTGTTCGGAAAATCGACACCATAATTTTAGAACAAACATTTTTCATAGGGAACGTACGTAAGTACATATATACTGGACTGGAATTACTTATCATAATTTGAGAACGAAAGAACGTTATTGTTTATCACAAGAGCTTCACTTATAAACAAATATTTCACTAATAAAGTTTCGTCTGCAAATCTTTGAAAAAATTTTTCTAATAATAATATTTCCAACCGTTTTCATCCGGTTATCCGATTTTAAAATTAGGCATCCGGTTTGGAATTCTACCCAATAACAATTTTTGTAATATCAGTGTAGCTAGAACATATGATTAGGAATATATGCGTAATAGCTTTGCGACGTATTGCTGTTTAAATTGAATTCAAATGCTTTCAATTTTAACTTTAGGATAGTTCGAAATTCTTTAACAATTTAAGTAACATAACAGATAAGTGATTCTAAATCTAGCAAGATTCTATTACGTACGTACAGTACGTACAGCTTTAGGCTATAATGATATCTGAATGTATCAATATCATAGTAAAACTTTTTATATCAACATTTTTTTTTTCAAACCTCTAAAATAAGCATTAGTATAATTTATTGCAATAATTTTTTTTATCAATGTTTTGATATACAGTAACTATCATTATATGTATTTGTTGTGTATGTTAAATTAATTTTATATACATAGTTGACTGAATACACTACCCAATGCAAGCAAAAATCGTAGATTTCTAATTAATAAATGACTTAGTTTTGATATTACTATCGTAATGATATGTCAAATAAAAGGACCAATAACAAACAATAAATTAGAATTTAGTATTAAGGAAATATAAATATCCTAAATATTACAATTACACTTACTAAAATTTCGAACTACAAATTTTAAAGCCTAGAAATCGAAGTTTTTGCCTAACTATAATTGTTACTGTGTTTTCTTTTTTAAGTGACAACACATCAAAATATTGTTTATTAGTTAAAGAGTGTTTTTTCACATATTTATAAAGTTTGCAAAAATTTGTATTACGTAACATGTAAAATACAAATATTTATAAGTTTATTTGGCAATCCTATTGTTCTTCAAACATTTCTCTCCGAATTAAAAAAAAAAAAATTGTGAAACTTATCAATCATTCGTGGAATTAAGCGTTATCGCGTTATACACATAGGCATGTACGAACATACTTACTGTAAGTACGTACGTACAGTACGTACGAATTCAATCGTTTTTTTTTTTTTTTCACACATAAAATTTACATCAACTGACCATCAGTTCAGTCATACGAAAATCTTTGAGATAAAGATAGGGGATGTTTTAAATGTTTCTGACTCCTAACAAAATAACTGCGTACTTTGCCAGAAAAAAAAGAATCTAAAACTCGTATTACTCGTATTACCGTTACATATAAAAATAGGTCTGACGTTTTTGACTATTTGGCGTACAATGTTTTATATTCTAATAGTATAAAAAAGGTAAAAATTAATTATCGATGATTCCTTAGTTAGCTAGCCATAGTACAATAGTACAATTTTTTTTAATATATAATACTAGCATTTACATATTATAGCTATATATATTATTGCACTAATATAGAATGCAGTGAATTAAAATTAACGAAAAAACGATCTTAAAAAGAATTAGTTTTACATCTGGCACAGATCCTTGCATTTTACATTACTGCATTATATTTATAAAAGTAATAAACATGCAATATGCAATGCATGCACTTCAGAAATTTATCAAATAATAGGCCGTAAACTTGTTCAACAAAGATAAAATTCAATTTAGAGTAACAACAATTAACTATTATAGTGATTCGAAACACCTACGAGATAATCCCTGAAATGCATAATAATGGTAATTGTGTTAATTTAACTCGGTTGATTATCGTTAATGTTGTGAATTAGTTTTTATTGCTTTTTTAGTATAAAAAGAACATCTAAAAATGTTCGTTTTATTTTTTTCTTAACCCCTCCCAATTTTCTATCTCAATTTTGTTTTCTCTGTGTAAAAGCGAGGACACTGGTGTCTTCTGCCTTTATACTTGTATTATATTTAATAGGCTTTTCTTTCCTTTTTTTTTTTTTTTTTATTTTTACATTTATAATACATATATATAAATCACCTATATATTTCTATATATTTATTTATTTATTTATTATATGTATATGAAAATGAAAAGTCGAAACGTAAACTTTCTTTATGTTTTTTTATGTATCTTAGCAGTATGGATACGACTCGTACCTGCTTGTAAGTAATCATAGATAATTGGATCATTCGCAATAATCTAACGATGTCTAATGATGTCTAACGATATCTAACGATGATAATAAATTTTTTTTTTTAATAGCCAAATTAATCCGTAATAGTAATAGTCAATCTTGTCTTCAACATTCGGATACTACATCCACTTCTTGCGTTCCACTTTCTCAAACAACATGTCCAGTTAACCGATTCAATGATGTTTCAAAATCAATTGAATGGAATATTATACCAACTAATCCTTCAACAGCGTTAGATTTAACAAATTCAACAGATGTTTTTATTGAATCATCTGATAATAAAATTTGTCTTTCAGCTTCATCAAATGGTGTACAAGTTTGTCCATGCGATCAAAGTATTTCACAAAAATGGAAAATCAATAATAATACTTTAATGAGTAATGCTAATGTTGGGCAATGTTTGGCTGTTATGGGAAATCAATTTGTTTTAAATACTTGTCAAACTGGTGTTGATTCTATGTCTTGGGAACCTTATCATGTCGCTCCAAGTATGTATAATTATAAATTTTTTTTAAAAAAGTATATAATTTTAAATTTTCAATATTATTATTTACTTTTATTATTTACTTATAATATTATACTATTTTTTTTTTAATTTTAAAGACGCGGTTAACTTTTATCCAAGTACATTATTTATGAACAATTATACTCAATTAACGATGGATACTTATACTTTTCAAAAACTTCCTTCTTCTATGTTTTCTTCTCCATTTTCTATTGAAATTCCTCCTGGTTTTCAATTCATTATTGATCATGGAAATAATAATTCAATAACTTATAATTCTGATATGGCTAATCTTCCTCCTATTAACGATAAAACTTCTACAATAATTGTCAAGATAAAACCTGGAATGATTATTTATGAAAGAGAAAATTATTTTGGTGCAAGTGAATATTTTGATGTTGGAACTTGGATCTCTAAACCACAAAGTGTTGGTTCTATTATGTTACCTACAAATTCTAGAGCTATCTCGAATTTTTCTGGAAATAATTTAGCTTTATTTGAACCGATTCATAGTTTTACGGGTGTTTTGACTGAATCTAATCAAATTTCTTTTGGAAATTTGGATATATCTCAATCTACATGTAAAGATGAGTGTACATCTGGAGGTTTTTGTTCAACTAATAATGTATGCGTTTGTAAACCTGGATTCACCGGTCCACGATGTGACCAATGTGCTCCTGGTTTCTGGGGTCCGACTTGTTTGGGTATGATATCTATAAAATTAATCGTGTAAATTAATTGTTATAAATTAATTATTGTAAATTAATTGTGTTGATTACAAACGTGAACTGAAATTATTTATTTTATAATATTTTATAGCATGCTCATTGACTTGTAAAGGCACAGCAAATAATAGTCAAATGACTTGTGATGATGGGTTACTTGGAACTGGTAAATGTAAATGTGCTACTGGATTTAATGGTACTGGCTGTAATACTTGTGCTCCCGGATTCTTTGGTCCCAACTGTACACGTGAGTTTTTTTTTTTTTAAAGAATTTTCAATGTAAATTATTTAAATTTTAATTTTGAAAATTTATTAACATTCACATCAATATTTTTTAAAGCATGTAATTGCGGTAACGGTGTATGTGACAATCAAGGAAAATGTACTTGCAACGCAGGTTGGGACCCAAATACGAATTGCACTGTTCCGAAATCAGGTTATTTTCTATCGGGTAACGATGCCAAAGCGTGTGCGATAGGATGCGCAACATGCGATTCTCAAACTGGAAAATGCACTTCTTGTTTAGCCGGTCTAAACTTTGCTACAGATAATCCAACTCAATGCGTTCCTCAAAATACTGTTACTTGTCCTGATGGTCAATTTCCTGATGGAAACAATGGAAATACTTGTACTCCTTGTAATACGGATTGTGCTAAATGTTTTGGTTCTGGACCCGATCAATGTTTAAAATGTGCTACACCGAAATTTTATTTAGAAAAACAGTGTGTTACACCATCGGCAAATGGAAAATGTATATCTCCTCTTGGTAATCAGGCATTCGTTGCTAATGCTGCTCAAGGGATTTGCAATGGTGTGTCATTATTTATCCAATTTACTTATTTTGTTTAACATATGAGTACTGTCAAAGAAAAATCAATTTGGTTTGGCTTTTAAATTTATAATTTATCTGACTCAGAATTTAGTTTGATAAATTTATAAATTTAAAATTCAAAGTATAGTTCTTCCATGCAGCACTCATTATTATTAAGAATGATCATGGCTCGAACCAACTCGAATCGCTCATTAACACTAATTTAAAAATCGTATAATTCGACACGCTCGTATTCAATGTTAATTCACTGTCTATATTTCTGAAAATTTCCAACGATTTACTCTTGTCTGAGCGGGTTGGGTACATGAGCAATGTCGTATTTCGTCGAGCTGTGATCACTCTATGTATTACATTCACTAGATGTTAATTAAACATTATGTTTTTTTTTTATAATTTAGCTTGTCCAAGTGCATGTCTCGATTGTTCATTAGCAAACCCCGCTGATCTTAACAACCCGAGTGGTAGTGGAGCTGTACAATGTAGCAGCTGCCTTCCAGGATATGTACTTGATAATGGTAATTGCGTTAAGACTTGTCCTCCCGGAAAAGTAGTTGATCCAAATAACAAATCAAATTGCATAGGTAATACGAAATTCTTATTATTTTTTTATGTCAGAATGTATAAAGATCTTTCTTGACGTTAACATAATATAATTATTTAATATAGCTTGTAACAGTGCATGTGCAACTTGCAGTGGTCCTTCAGCTTCAGAATGTCTGTCATGTTCTGCGTCAAATCAATTTGCATTGAACGGAATCTGTTCATCAACCTCATGTCCATCATCATATTTCACTCAAAATACTACTTGTATTAAATGTCATCCTGATTGTACAGAGTGTTCAGGTTCAGGTTTTAATCAATGCAAAAAATGTCCATCAACTCGTCCAATATTAACTTCAGGAGGTCAATGTGTTGAAAGTTGTCAGGATGGTAATTTTGCCGATAGTACTGGAAAATGTCAAAAATGTCATTCAGATTGTTCTTCTTGTGTTGGTTCAAGTTCTAATCAATGTCTTGGATGTGCTGATCAATCAAAAGTTTTGATAAATGGTACTTGTAGTGGATCATGTCCTGCTGGTAGTAAAATGATAGTAGCTGAACGACTTTGTTATAATTTACAAACTAATACAATCATTTCACCTAATTCTATTCCTATATCTAATCCAACACAATCATCCGGACTTGATTGGTGGAAGATTTTATTAATAATTCTTTCAATTATAACATTTATTATATTAATTCTCATGTTAATTCGATGTATTGCAGTAAAGAAACGTGTAGCAAAAACAACTGAATTTGGGGAAAATCTTGATTCAAATAATGTGAATAGAAATATGAGAAATCTTCAAAATTCACAAAATCCAATTAGTGTACCTGAGATGGCACATTCAGATTCTACAACAAAACATTTTGATAATCATCAACCTCCACCTGCATATGATATTACGGCAGGAAAATTATATTGGAAAAGAATGCATAAAAAGACCACTAGTGAATTATCTAGTAGAGATTATGCATTATGGAAATTAGAAGGAAGAAATAGAAGTCGTCGTATTGATGATTGGGATGGTTTTGTAACGGCGATTCCTGGTGGTGCTTCATCATCAGGTAATAATGAATATAGTAAATCTGATGATTATAATAATAGTTACGATATAGAAAGTATTGGGTATAGAAATAGTAAAGGTTCTGTTAAATCAAATATATTACCTGCAAAAAGAGGATCAAATTGGGGTGAAAATTGGCTTTAATGAACAAAAAATATATTAATTTATTAATTTATATGACTTGTTATCAATTTTTTTTCTATCTTTTACTTTTTTTTTATTTAAAAAAAAAAAACTTTTTTTTTTGTTACTAATATTGTAATTGGTGAGGTTTCGGGTAATACATGTATTTTTATTAAAAAAAAAATTTTTTTTACAATTTGATTATTGTCAAATATTTTATCAAATATCAACTACGTATTATGCAAATGCTTTATAAAAATGTAAATAATTACGCGTTTTAAATAATTACGCGTTTTAAATAATTACGCGTTTTTTAAATAATTACGCGTCTTAAATAATTTCTCGTTTTAAATAATTACGCGTTTCAACGATAACAAAGGAAAGCCAATAACCAACTACTGTATAGTATAGCTGATACCTAATTTAAAATCAATCGATTATTGATTAAATGTTACCGATACTATATTTCGTCATTTTCGATGTTTTTGGGGATTCTATTATCCATTCCAAAAGCATTTAGACGAAAACTACTGGCGCCAATTTCACATGACTTGTGTAAACAACGTATGACCGGAATTTGTTCGTAGACAATGGTAAAAATCGACAACATTCCTGATAAATAATTACACCTGCTCTTCAAAAATTGCATTATATCAGTATAATTTGTGCAATGCAGATTCCAGAAATAGGGGAAATTTTAAGATCATCGAGGAGGGGAGGTTTTTCTTTGTGTTCAGGATTATTCACAGCGCACTTGATGTTGAGAAAAATCATATCTATACAGAGTTTTAAGGATTGATTTTTCGCACTTATTTCATAGGTAGCTAAAATTTTAAATGGATATATTAATTAGTTAATATAATTCAACATTCGATATACCATTCATGACTTAGTTTTGAAATTTTCATAGGTCAGTTACCTGGAATGGCTGTGATATTGTTTCTATTTATTCAATAATTTGTTAAAATCTCCCCTAGATCACGGTAGGATGAAAACGGTGACCTCTTTTACATCTTTTGTTTGTTTAGAATGAGGAGAATTTCTCTTTTCTTTTCTATTATAATTCATAATAAGTAGTAGTTCATTATCGTAAGAAAGGTATAATATAGCAAGACATGCCTATTATTTATGCAAGAAGACTCATATAACTGAGCAAGCCTCTCTATAGTCACAGATCAGAATGCATCATTTTTAATCCTTTTATTAAAAAATTAAACTCTAACTCTCAACTTCTTTGAATGTCGATGCTGCACTACTGTATTAGGCTCAAAATTGTCAGTCAACAGAAAGCTTCGGTAATAAGTTGTAATCATCTTTCTGGTGAAAATTATTTCAAGAAACTAAACTCTTCTTTGAACTTTGCTTTTAAGAATTAACAGGGTACTTTGATTTTTTTTGGAAGTAACATGTTTGATATTATAAAATATAATTAAAATTTTTAGATTAGTGTCGCAAACAACTAGTGTGAACGACTTAAATGATATAAACAAAAAGGAGTGTCATGCAAGATTAAGTGTAATATGGAATTCGAAGTGATACAAATTTGCCTGCAAATTCTTTGCAAATTTGGATTAGAACTCTTTTTCTTGATTTTTATTTCATTTTTTTTTTTTTTACTATCACCTTTCTCTAATCTTTAATATTTCAATTCATGGTAGTTTAATATTAAATTGTTAACTAATGCAATTACACGTCACTTTCGATATAACTGACTCTTGATAATGGAGACTAAGTAAAATCTTGATATAATGGATCAAGATTCAGATCCATATCATAATAAATACTATAATAAAACTTATGATAAAGCGGATATTAAAAAATTCCTATGTGTCCGAGGTACTATGTTATAAATTTTACTAATTAACCATTAGATAACATAATATGTAAATTGCTCAGACTGAAATGCATTATTGCCTAGTCCAAAAAGCTTTGGGTTGCATAAAAAGACAAAAGTTTTTGGACATCACTAACCGACTAATTATATCAAGAGTGATTTGTACTCTATTTTAAAAATACAGCTGTTAATGCGGTTTGTAAAATTTTGTAATCATTAAAAAAAAAAACGCTAAGCAATCATTTAAAAGTTTGCAAACCATGATAATACTGTTTTGCAGTACAATTTTTAACGATATTTATATTTTTTAGCACTACATTAAAGTTGTGTTCTAAAAACGTTGAGCTCATTTTCAAATGTACTAAATTCTGAAAATTTGACTTTCTCGATTTGATACAGCTTATAAACATACGATATTATTGGCAATCAAATATTTTTAAAGTGATAAAATCTTATGTTAGAGTTAAGATTATAATTGAATTAGGACTAAACTTTTCCAATTGATTTTATTAACGTTAATAGTTATAGGATATTTTTCTTAGATTTAAATTAAATCTAAATCAAATGAGATAACTTACCCTAATTTATGTAAAATTTAATAAAAAAAACCCACATTTCTTTAATTTTTTTAACAAAGTAAATATAAAAGATAATTTTAAATATGGGACTTATATTCATTAGCTTTTTGAATTTTTTTGCAAAGTTACAATTCTCAATTTGTTTTAATTCTTTATTATGTTCTTTAAGTCAAATAATTGATTTACCCCAAGTGATTATATCATTTGTTAAAATATTCTTTTTAAAAATATGAAAGGTGCTATTAAATAAAGGTTTCTTGTGCCCTAATTGAAAGTTAAAAAGAAGTTCTTCTGATTTTAATAGTAGTTAAATCATTAAAATTGGCTTTGTAGTTGCTTGGAATCAAAAAAAAAGAGAACATACAAATCTGAAAATTTAAACTATTACTCAAAGTATTATAGTTTATGATATATTGTATAATAGCGAATTTGTAGATTCCTATATTCTCTTCTTTATTCCAAATATTTTGGAATCTACAAGCAAATTTTGATGTTTTAACTACCATTAGAATCAGAAGAACCTCCTTTTGACTATTAATTAGAGCACAAAAAACCTTTATTTTGTTATTTTTTTTATTTAGCAATTATGCCAATACTTTATTATATGCTGGTAAACTGCTTAGTCATTAGCAATTCAAGAAAATAAATTTCTCTATTCTAATTTACAAATATTGACTTACTAAGTTACTTCTAATAGTTCCTATGTTAAATTAGCTATAGTAGACTTTATCTCAACACTAATTATATCTGCATGATCCAATTAATATATTACTAAAAGAAATCTACAAGCAAGCAAATCATGACTGCCTTCTTTTTAAATCTTCTTTTTCTAGCTTTTTGAGCAAAAGGATTCTACTAATAAAAAAAAAAACAAAATATAAAAATAAAAAGGAAAATAAAACAAAAGGAAAAATAATCTCTACAATCTAAATGAAAACCAAAATTTAAAAAAACAAACAAATATAAAAAAAAAATAAAAATAAAGCAAAAAGAAAAAAAGATTATGGCCTTTTATTGCCTGTACTAGACTATAAAAATGATATAGTACCTAGGGGTTACATAGTAAAATTACGGGGGGGACAACTCCAATATTACACAAGTTTAATAGTAATGCAAAAATTGTCACTTTATATAAAAATCATATAAATTCATATGTATCGTGTTCGATCGGTCCAAAGTCTTGATTGTTAATTTTTTTAAAATAACCTGTCTACTGGGATTTCTTTTTTTTTCGAAACTCGAAATAGACAAAGGTAAGTAATTAATCATAAAGAAATTTTATAGCTGTTCTTTTATTGTTAAAAAAACTGAATCATATATCCATGTCAATTATTGTAAGATAAAAGAAACGAAGGTAAGAGATCATGCACACGACTCAAAGCCTATAAGTTTTTTTTCATTATTAATAATATTCTTAAATAATATTATTTCATTTCATACACCCAGGTCTAGATCTCCACTCCTCGGCTCCGTTACACACTCCTGGTAACCTACAGAAGATTGACGATCATAAGTATAAGTATTTTTTTTTTACTCTTTTTTGTTTTTTTTTATTTTGTATTAAAAACGTTTCTAATTTTTGTAGTTGTCCCAGAGTTTTTTTAGTGTTCCCCGGTTTTTGTAGTAACTTGACGGTGATTCAATATGGGAGTTCGTTGGCACTCTTGCAATGTTTCGACGACGATTCGATGGTGTTCTTTGTGGTGTTTTGACCTGGTGATTCGACAGCGTTCTTTGTGGTGGTTTGACCTGGTGATTCGACGGCGTTCTTGTACCAATTCGACAGCGTTCTTTGTAAGTAAAGTTTAATTTTGTTTACTTTAACGATTGTTTTCAAGACAATATATGATTAACCAAAATGATTACCCTTAGGACATAATGCGATAGTTAGATTTGGAACAAGCACGATAGTTAGATTTGGGAACAAAAAAAATTATTAGAAGTTGTAGAAATTAATCGCCAATCATTTTTAAAAAAAATGACAATAAAGATATATGAGAAATTACATTAAAAAAGTTAATCATCAACCAACAAACTCAATATTAGCCCCTAATTATTATCCTGCTATAACTAGTTTAGAATGTAGCGAGGAATTTCTAATCGCTCATTTAGAAGACGGAAGAGTTGTCAGTATTCCTATGGCTTGATTTCCCAAATTAAGAAAAGCCACGCACGAGCAATTAAATAATTTCACCATAGCCTTTGATGGGGAGGATATTACTTAACCAGATTTAGATATTGATATTAGTGCCAAAATTTTTATTACTGGTTTAGGTAGTTCTTGTTGTTAAATATATAACATTAATATTATGGAAGAATCAGTTGCTGCTACTTTTGCCTTCCCCGTTAATACTTTTTATCAAATTTTTTTATTTTTATAGTCTACTTTTGTTTGCTGTTAATGGTGTTATGGGTCCTTTTGGAAAAAAACTTTCATCAATAGATTTATGAATAATAGAAAGAATAGGAATTTCTTGAATGTCAGCGATAGCAAATATTACATGATTTCTCTTAGTTCTAATTGTTACTTTAACTTTATTGGGTAAAAAATTATATCCTCTAATTTGATTAAATTTGAATCACCCACTCCTTCTTAACGGAATAGCACTAATAGTTTCTGGTGTGAAAGCACAATTGATAGCTGGCCCCATTTCTAATAGCTTTATTTATTTTATCTTGCTTATGTTGTGTTTGTTATTTAATTTAAAACAATAAAGACCTACGAAAGGAGATAAAAGTTTTTGTTAATAGGCAATCGCAAACAACCAATAAAACTGCTAATCTCTAACTAGGAATAATTTTATTCTCAATTTTCACCCAATTTTCAAAAATCCAACTCAAACCTACAAATAATTTTTCCAGGTGTTAAAAATAAGTGTAAAATATTAGGTGTTAAATTGGTGTTAAATATTCTTTTAAATGCAGTAGCATATTAAATATGTTTCAGCGAGATTTCTCATTTTCATATTTACCTGTATAACTCACTTTAAGTCCACTTGAATCTATGTCAATAAATGGCGATTTATCTTCAATATCCCATGCAGTCAGTAAAACTAATTCTATTATCAACAATATATCTTCAGCCTATTCATTGTACATTGGAAAAGAATGAACATAATGAAAAAAAGCCTAAACCCAAGCCCTCATTAAGTCCCATTCCGCACCATATTCCACGTCGTACTCCACATCGCACTCCACGTCGCACTCCACATTACACTCCACGTCATAATATCTTTACCGTCTCTCCTCCTGTGAATTTAAGTCAGTGGACGAGGGAAGAAGATCATACATTACTTAAATCAATGCAGAAAAGTGGTGGTAGATGGTTCATAATTAGTCATGATATCAGTACTGGGAGAAGCCTGATCTAATGTTGCAGACATTTTTAAAATTGTGAAGGCAAATACTTTAATAATAAAAATAAATAATTAAATCGGGACACTATCAAATTTTTATCAAATATGAAAGTGTTCCGATTTAAACATGTGCCAATAAATGAGTAAAAAAAGCACGGGTTGTTAAATAAGACCCATACAATAATAATAGAGTACATACGTAGATTAGAGCTTACAACAGCCTTATGTTCATATAAAAAATAGCTTGTAATCTATTATAACGGAATGTTTAAAATGAACACATATAGGTTAATAAATTCAGAATTTGACAAATTTCATTATTCAAGAGTGATATTTAGTTCCTGCGAACACCAACATGTGAATTCCTATACAAACCTACCAGGTGGCAGAAATAGAAGGCGACAACAGCCTGTCTTGAATCAGTGGTCAATTAATACAACCGAATATTCTTTGGTATAGTATCGTGAATATTTTTATTATATATTTATACGATTAGGCACATTGCTGCACGTACGGTTTTTCCATCCAATCGATTTTGCTTGTTAGTTAACATATCGCCACTAATGCTAAATGCATGCTCGCTTGGTACACTTGTAGCAGGTATTGGAAGGCAATCCCTAGTGAATTTTGCAAGATTAGGGTAACTACTTTCATTCACCCGCCACCATTCTAAAATATCTGTATGCTGATCTACAAGTGGCGTCATTAAATATGTGTCGAACTCATTTTGTTGTTCTATACATGTTCGCTTATAGATTCGTGATATTATACTTTGAGGTGGTTTTGTGGTTGTGCTTGCTGTTTCCTGATATGGAAGAGGCACATATTGATCTTTGTATTTATCTTTAATAATATCTCTAACTTGATTAACAAGATAAGATGGCCATCTGAGTCTTTCAAAATATCAGATTTTAAACCGTGGATCTAGCACGACTGATGATAAATGCAAAGCACTTGTTTTTTCACAATAATCTAGAAGTTTATTTGATGCAGATTCACACCCTTGCTTAAGCCATGCTGGCATATTAACTTTTTGTATAGCTTCTTCAAGCGATTCAAGCAACGAATGATAAAGATGGACGACCAATGATAGTGTTGGATACTCTGACGATAATATAAACTTGGACACATCCTTAAAGGGTAATAAAACTTCAACAAGAAGTTCTATTTTTTTCCACTCATCATTAGCCAAAATATACTGATGTAATTCTGTATCAGTAAAGGACATAGCATCCAATACAGTATGTAGCTTTAATGCTCTTTCACACATATAAACGGTGGAGTTCCACCGTGTTGTTACGTCGAGAACTGGCTTTAACCCACTAGATAGCTTTAACCTTTTACGACGCATTCGTGATCCTCGAATACTTTTTATTAATTCACGCAACTTTTCTACTTCATTTCCTGCAATCTTTAAAATACATTTAACAGCAAGATTTAAGATATGACTAAAGCACCATATTAATTGCTGTGTACTGTCAAACCTAAAACAAGTTATTCGAATAGAATTAGAAAAATCGCACACAAACTTCATATTGGCAGAGGCATTATCACATGTTATTTATATTAATTTTGAAAGGATCCCATTTTTTTGGAGACAGTCTTCTATAGCATTCGCAATTGCAGCACCTGTATGCGAATCTTCCATAAAAATAAAATTGAGCAAAATATGTTTCATTTTCCACGATTGATTTAGATAATGTATCATGACAGCCATAAATGATATTTCATAATTAGAAGTCGTCCAAATATCAGTTGTTATGGCTATACGTCCGAGAACATCCTGCAATTTTTTTTGAAGTTGCTCACGATCTCCTTCGAAATTGTTCATAATATGTTGTTTTATAAGGTCAGCTGAAAGAGCAACTGCACTAGGCTCTAAGTAAGTAAATATAGATCTAAGTTCGTCGTCTTCAATGATTTGAAATGATATATTATGCTTTACAATCCACCTTTTTATCATGTCGATAAATTTTTGACGACTGAAGGGCTCACGCTTGCGAGCTTGATTGTTTAACATTTTCAAAACATTAACACCACCTTTTACATTTGATTTATTCAGTTCACGTACTTTGTCTTTATGTTTCCTGAAATGTCGTAAAAGGTTTGATGTTGTCCCATTGTTATAGACCAGTGAATTGTTGCAAATACTACACTTGGCACGGCTTTTTTCCTTTTCAAAATACTTCCATACTATAGATCCTTCATTTGTAGAGGCTTCAGAAGGTTCTGCTTGGGATGATGATTCATTTGGGCAAGATTCGTTTTGATGTAGTTTATCTTGGTGGGATTCATCTTGATATGAATCATCTAGATCAGCTTGGTATGATTCATCTTGATAAGGTTCAGAGTAAAATTCACCATGATACAGGGATGGTGGCTCACGGTCCTCAAAATCATCTTGAGAATGTGGTTCGGTTGACATTGTGAGTTTAAAGCATAAGATTTTTTTTAAGAGCGACAAGAAAAATAGGTTAAAAAAAAAAACCAATAAAGGTGCGAGTTTTTCTTTAAATGCAAGTTTTTATTTGAATTTTTTTTGTAGGCTTTTTTATTATACTCAAGATTTTTCTCGAGCTTTTTTTCATACATTATCGCATGCTTTTCTAAAAAAAAAAAACACAGGTTTTTCTCTTTTTTTTTCTTTTTTTTTTTTGTGGGGCTTTTTTATTCACGCTCAAGCTTTTTCTCAGGCTTTTTTTCATGCTTTTTTTGCATGCATTTCAAAAAAAAAAAGTTTAAAAACTGCAGGTTTTTTCTCTTTCTTATTTTTTTCTTTGAATCGCATTTTTAGAAAGTCATTTAACCAAAATGCAAAAGTGTATCTGATTGTCCTCAATAAAGCTTAGTTTAAAAAAAACCGAAATCAGCCAATCAGAGGTCGGTATTATTTGAATCGGGTATGACTCGGGCGGACCTTCATGTGGGTCCGAAATCATGATAAATCACGGGTCCGAACTCGGTCCGTTAACGGACCGAACCAGACCTGTACCGGACCCGGATCTTTTGTGGAACACTACTTAATGCAATAAGTAAATTTGTTCAGCATCTAAAAATACATCAAATTAGCAAAATTATTTTATTTTACTTGAAATTTAAAGAATAGCATCAGCAAATTTATAGTAGCGCAATCTTTTGAAAGATCTTGTGAATATGCAAAATCTTTCGAAAGATTTCGCATATGCAATATATTTCGAAACATTTCACAATGTATCTCGAAATATTGCAGGTTTCGAAATATTTGAAAAATGGTTTGAAAGTAAATTCAAAATATTTTTTGAGCAGACTGGCTGTGACTGGCTAGATCAGTAGATATGTAACCTGGGTCATACCAAGATCGCATTGGACTATATTTTCGAAATACTTCGAATATATTTAAATTAATCTGCATATCTGTATTACAAGAACAAATTAGATCTTTTGTTTATTAATTAGATCTTCTATTCACATCGTTTTTTTATTTCAGTTTGTTTTTTTTACTTTTGCTTGTTTTTGCTTTTTTTTGCTTCGTTTTGTTTTTGTTTTTTTATTTATTTATTTATTTTTAATTTTTTTTATATTTTACAAGAACACTAGCCCTTTGCAAGAAAACCTACAACTTTTTGGAACTTAGCGCATGGGTGGCATCCATAAATAACATTATGTACCCCTTATAGTAGTGCTGGACCCCCCTACTATATAAAAAATTTTTCAAAATCCATATGTTTATAGATATAATTTTACAAAAACTTGAATATATTGTGACACAGTAATCCAATTTGGATTATTTAGGTACCATTCAATTTGTCTCAGTGAGACGAATCCAATGATACCAAAATCATTTCATTTGGATCACTGGATCAATAGTTATTCACAAAAAACTATTGATTTTATAGTCATTTTATAAGAAAACATAATAACTAATAGTATTTGGCCAATAAAATTTGATCCAGTGATCCAAATGAAATGAAATCGATACTATTCAACTCCTCTCACCGAGACGAATTAAATGGTACCAAATCATTAAATTTGGACCACTGGTTCAATTTTTAGCCAATTTTTTCTAAAAAATTTACATTATATTTTTTTGACCCCCCTACTTATTAAGAAAAACATTATCGTTCGTCCAACCCCCTCTTGTATAACATTATTTATGGATGCCCATGTCTACTTAGACTTCTGAAACTTTGCAAGAATACACAACTGATTTCCTCCAGCAATTTCTAAATTTCCAGGAATGCTACTTTAAAGAAATGGGCGCAAGTTTTCGCAAGTTTTTGCAAGTTTTGCAAGTTTTTTGCAAGTTCTTGCAAGGTTTTGCTTTTTTTATTTTTTCGTTTCATGTTTTTTGTTTTTGTTTTTTTTTATTTTATTTTTTTATTAATTTATTTTATTTTAATACTTTGAGAAAACAGAAACCTTTACTTCCTAGCACTTTGCAAGAAAACCAACCCAGACTTTTTCAGCACTTTGTGACTTTTTTAGCATTTTGCAAAAACATTAACATGGCTTTCGCAATTTCTGAATTTGCAAGAACATAAACTCTTATTTTAGAGGAATGAAGATTTGGGGCTTCATTTATTTTTTTATTAGTTTGCTTACATTTTTTGTTTTTTCATTTGTTTTTTTTTTATTTATTTTTTTAATTTTATTTTATTTTTTATTTATTCCTGACTTTTTCGAAACTTTGCGACTTTCTGGCACTTTACAAAATTTCTCTGCCAATTTGCAAGAACACAACACTTCTGAAAAATGTTTTTTTATTTTTTTCACTTCTTTACTATTTTTTAGAAGTATTTAGAAAAAAAGAGCGAAACGAAGATATAACCAAACCAAAAAAAATAGCCAAAGCGAAGACGATAGAAAACAAAAAAGCAAAGACAAAAGAAAACAAAGAAGCGAAGATAATAGCTAACTTCAGGGTAAGTGAAAATAAGTGTATAGGGCTAGTTTTTTGTATATAGTAATAAAATTAGATGTGAAAAAATGCGAAAGTAGTTAAAATAATATGTAATAATGTAAAAATAATACTATAAAAAATGCGATTTTAGGCACAACTCTTTCTGACGATCACTTGAACCAAATTTCCAATGGAAGAAAAACAAGAAATTTTTTGTTGGAGCGTTGCCTATATTTAATGTATAGTAGGATAACACAAGAAAACAGTTTTTATAAAGGTCAACTAACTTTCCGGGGACTCCTTTATATATTCGGCATGCAAGCCAAAAGCGTACTTTTACAAGATAACTGGCAGAAGGTGGAGCCCTTGTACGAGAAATTTTGGTGGAAATTAAAGTTTTCTTCCGCCGACGAAGTTTTTTGTGGCAAAACAATAGGGAACAACAAAAAATTGAGTTTTTCCAACTGCACTCTCTCTTTTAAATTTCTTTTGAGTATCGTCATATTCCCATTTGAATTTTTTCGAAATTTTCGCCAAAAAGTGGGAATCCTAGCTTACCCCTCCAAAAGATCGGCAGTGTTTACTCCTTCCGAATTGGGATGATCCGAATCGGAACCGGCGCTGTCACGTGTGGATTTGGTCGCTACATACAAATAAACAATGAATGACATAGTTGGATCTGGAGGGCACGTGAAAAATTTCTTATCTTTTTTTAGTTTCGTTTTTTCTTTTTTTTCATATATCTGTACATATAATACACCGGTAGACATTAGTCTTGTGGTATTATATAATTTTTATCGTTTATGCTAGACGTGTTAGCATCTACAGTTTCTATTCTTTCTTTGCTTTTTCTTTGATTTTTCTTTTACTATTTCTTTCTTGTGGTTGTATTTTTGGTTGGTTTTTTGGTTAGTCGTTTAGGTATTGTCACCCCTTTTAATCTTTTCACCTTTTTTATTCTTCTTTATGAGAAGCTCAGAGAAGAAGTTTTTAGGTGGAATGGATTCTGTGGTTGGTTTTCTGAAGCCAGGCGGTGCTATACCTCTTGCTGATGGGGAAGACCGTCGCTTGAGTATGAGCAAACCATTTCAGTGCAGTAGCCAAAGTTGGGCACCAATTCGGGCAGCCGGCTTAGTTCGGTCTCTACTGTTAGTATATTAAATTATGTAGTTTTTATATAATTTGCTAATAAAGATCAGACACTATGAAGCTTTAAAAAAAAAAAAAATACTATAAAAAATATATCAGTCATTCGATTTGTCACACAATTATTAGATGTATATGAAATTTGAAAAAATTATTTATAAAATTACTATAAACTTTGAAGCAATCAACTTGTATATTAACTTAAAATTAAATTTCGCGATTATAGAGCAAAAGGAGGTGAATAAAAAAACCTTTTTTGCCAAGCTATAGTTCTGCTGTTTTTGCACAAAACGAAAATGTAACTTTGCCAAAAACAAATATTTTCCAATTTTAAGATAATAAATACATATAAAATCATGCCCTGGGCAATTTTACTTATGCGACAAAAGTAGATTACCTTGTAAGAAAAATGGGTTGTCTATGTAAAAATGTTAAAAATTTTGACTTTGCAATATAAAACTTTTTTTTCATTAGGTAACCTACTTTGGGCACTTAAGCAAAGTTGTTCAGCACGTAATTTTACTCACGTTTAAAGTCAAAAGTGTTTTATGGCCATTATTAGGTGACAAATGAGGTCGAAGTTAGAAAAAATTTTTTTTTTAAAAAAATTTTTAGAAAAAATTTTTTTTCTACTTCGACCCCATTTTTCACCTAATAATTGGCCATAAAAACGCATTTTAACTTTAAATACAAGTAAAATTACGTGCTGAACAACTTTGCTTAAGCGCCCAAAGTAGGTTATCTAATGAAAAAAAGTTTTATATTGCAAAGTCAAAATTTTTAACGTTTTTATATAGACAACCCATTTTTCTTACAAGGTAGCTTTCTTTGGTCACATAAGTAAAGTTGTCAGGGCATAATTTTACATATATTCATTATTTTAAAATCAGAAAATATTTGTTTTTGGCGAAGTTACATTTTCATTTTGTGCAAAAATTGCAGAACTGTGGCTTGGCAAAAAAGGTTTTTTTATTCACCTCCTTTTGCTCTATATAATCGCGAAATTTAATTTTAAATTAATATATCCCTTGCTTTGTTACGCAGACATATTTGCCTGCGAAAATTTTAAAATTTTAAATTTTTTAAATAAAACCTTAAATATTAATTTTAGCTATATACTTTCTAAGTAAAAATTATAATATTAGTTCTGTTTTATTAACTTTATTATAAAATTTTTTTAAAATTATTAAAAAACTTTGGTGTAATAAAAGTTTAAAGTTTTTGTTTTGGAACTTTTACTATAGAATTTTTTCTTTAGGTTTTCTCAAATTTTATGTAAAAAAATTTTCACTTCTAATACAAGTCTTAATTTTTACAAGTAAATTATATAAAGTCAAATAATGAAAGTTGACATCCTTTATACTATATAAACTACAATATTGTATTAGAAACTATATTTTTAAAACCAATATTTAAAGAATTCGCCAAGATATTGTAAAATATTTTTTTGGTTAAAAAATTTCTTTAAAATTTAATATTTTCAGCTTATAAACAATATAAACTTTTTGTCTTATAATATAAATTTAAATAATTCAAAAATATAATCCTTGTTATTAAATATTATAATACCAAATTTTATTTAAATATTTTAAATNATAATATAAATTTAAATAATTCAAAAATATAATCCTTGTTATTAAATATTATAATACCAAATTTTATTTAAATATTTTAAATAATTAAAAAAATAGATCACGGGTACATTTATAGTAATTTTACAGGCAAATTTGCCTGCGAAGTAGTACAAACTAAGGGATAGGTTGAAAAACATCATTGCTACAAAGTTTATAGTAATTTTATATGTAATTTTTTAAAATTTTATATATATGAAATTTACATGTGACATATCGGATGACTAGTATAATAATTAAAATATAATATATTTGATATAATGTAATATGTATAATATATAATACACGTCACTCTGGTTATACCGACATCTGGATATAACGACATTATAGTAAAATCTTTCTATACCGATATTTTTTTTCAAAAATTTAATAAAAATGTCGGTATAACTCACTGTATCGACATTTTGAATTTTTTTACTAATGAACCAAAAATGTCGATATAACCAGAGTAATGTGTAATAATAAATAAATAAATAATAATAAATAAAAATATAAAATTTAATAATGCGAAAATTTTAAAAATTTTTAAAAATATGTGAAATAATGTGAAATATTGTAAAAAACTGCAGATTTACACGATAATATGTGAAATATTACCTCCTGCGACCCCGAAATGAGATAATTAGATAGGGTTTCCATTGTTTTATTTGGCCTATTTTGCAATATTGCGCAATATATTTTGCATTATTTCGCAATAATTTGCAATATATTCCGAAATATTTCGATAAAAATATATACTGAAATCTTTCGAAAGATTGCGGTTCTTTCAAAAGATTTCGCGTCGATCGCAATTCTTTCAAAAAATTTCGGTATGCAATTTCTTTCAAAAGATTTCGTATATTTATTTTGCTAATGAGATATAAATTTTGGATTTTTGATCTTTTCACCAAATTGCAAGTAAAATAAAAACAGCTCTGCTGATTTAATGTATATTTAGATGCTGGATATGTTTACTTATTGCACTATGTTAGAATTAATTAGTAAAATTTTGCAAATCATAAGATTTTATCCCTTGCTTTGTTATGCAGGCATATTTGCCTGCGAAAATTTTAAAATTTTAAATTTTTTAAATAAAACTTTAAATAATAAATTTTAGCTATATACTTTCTAAGTAAAAATTATAATATTAGTTCTGTTTTATCAACTTTATTATAAAATTTTTTTAAAATTATTAAAAAACTTTGATGTAATAAAAGTTTAAAGTTTTTGTTTTGGAACTTTTACTATAGAATTTTTTCTTTAGGTTTTCTCAAATTTTATATGTTCCTGTCTATAAAAAAA
>QKWP01000256.1:3214-36142 GCA_003550325.1 Gigaspora rosea
AATAAATTTGTGTTACTATAAATGGGTTATAATTATTTAATAAATTATAGAACTTTTATAGTAACACAAATCTATTTTGATCACAGGATCCTGTGATTGGATTTTAACAATTTTGGTCTTACTAGAATCCTCTCGTTGAGAGGATCATTTTAGTAGCAGAATTATCAAATTTGGTTCAGTAGATCAAAAGTTATTTACTATTAAATGTTATATTTAACTTTTTAATAATTGTAAAATCTGATTGGCTAATTGGGGTATCAGGTGTGGGTGGGTGGAGGTAGTAAACAAAAATCAGCTGATTTCTGAAAGCTCCCTTAGTCGAAGTCTGGTAAACTTAATAATTGACATATAATCATTCCTTTTCAGAAATCTTCATAATATGTTAACGTGTTAGCACATATATATGTTAAGTGGCCAGATTATAAACATTCTCAATAGCACATCAATGTGCTGGGCTTGGTTGTACCATCACGTAGCATGTTAAACAATACGTTAAAGTGCTGTTAATGTGTTATCTATCAAATTCAAATGTATATAAACGAATGAATTCAATATCAATAAAGATATATAATAGAAATGTTTTTCCTGATTTTACTTAAGAAAAATAAAGAAAATAAGCTAGTGTAGTGTTGAAGAGATCTATAAACCTATCTTCTAGCAACTATTAGAGTTAAATTGACTAAATGCATATGCTCTTTCATTTTAATAGTTACAGTAGACTGTATATTTCTGACAGCCCATTTCACTGCATGTAATTCTAATCAATGTTGTTAGAGTTGGGTTTAAAATTAGAGTTAAGAGATAAAGCAATTATAAAAAAAAAACTTGCAAAATGACTGTCGATAAAATAAACTACCTACAAAGTGAACTTTTTTGTATTTGAAGTTATTGTTGGTGAATGATATGAACATGCTTTGAGTACCATGTTATATAATGTGGGTGCATGTTATTTCAGAACGCGCATAGGCACTATTTTGAGCAAAAAGGCTCAATTTTTTAAAAACTTAAAATTTGAATTAATGCTCTGGCCCGCTATTACATGCAAATATGGTAGGGGCAAAGGGCAATACCTGAAGTAGTAATACTCACAATTATACGGATTAGATTAATTAAAGAGTTAAAAGTGCTTGATTCATTTCAGAAAAAGAAAAAAAAGAGGCAAAAAAATAGCTAAATTTCTTAACTTCGGTCTGCTTAAGTAGAAAGTTGGCTGTGTGATTATGAGTCAACATTGAATAATAATAACTACTTTTGTTAATAGATATTATGTAATTTTATTAAAGATTTAATAAATTGAATGCCAATGGCATTCTTAGGCTTCATGCAGACCCCGAATATCTCTGATATATATCGTATTTTTTTTAGCAAATTGATTATTCAAATTTGATCCAAGGTCCAAATTTAAATTTTAGCAAATTGAAGTTAATTTTAAAAAGGATCATAATTGAATATTTTGGCGAATTACTAAAATTTTTTTATATATGTTATATTTTATTTTTAGCAATTTACCCACATTTTTGCAAAAATTATTGTAACAAGTTAAGTTGCGCTATAATGATCGATCCAGATATAACAANATGTTATATTTTATTTTTAGCAATTTACCCACATTTTTGCAAAAATTATTGTAACAAGTTAAGTTGCGCTATAATGATCGATCCAGATATAACAAGTTGTTAATGGCTATATAGAGTAAAGTGATAATTAATTATAATTAAAAATAAATAAAAGTAGTTGCAGCATGTAATCAGGCTTTAGTATTAATAGCAACTTGGTACTTACCCTGCATATATATTATGATCATTGATCGTGATTGCATATCAATAAACAAATAATTATATAATATATAGAGATGTGAATTAGTTAGTAATTTACATAATAATTGTAGTTAATAATATCTCTATAAGTTCTTGATCAAATTTAATAAAATTTTTTTTATTTGAATTCTGTGGATTTGACAATTAAAATAAAAAAATTTTTATCAAATTTGGTCAAAATCTCATAAAGATATTTTTGAAGAAAGTAATTTTTGCTTTCTAAAATTTAAGTTATTTGGTTAAATATTTATTCTATAATAGCTTTTTTCCATTTGGTACAGCTTCTTTAAAAGAAGCTGTGCTAAATGAAAAAAAGCTATTATAGAATGAATATTTAACCAAATAACTTAAAATTTTAGAAAGCAAAATTTTAACCTATTCTCTATTGATTTTATTAGTGCGCAGTAATTTGTTTCATTGAACTTGTGAAAATTAGTCTGTGATGGTAATTTTTCTTTTTGATCAAAATTGAAAATTTTAGAAAATTCCAAATCTGGAAGCAAATTGAAAAAATCATCATAACTTCCTCAATATTAATCTGTTTTTGATGAAATTCTAACTTAAGACTCATGAATATCTATTTTATCAACTTATTTAATTTTATTTTGTATATTTCATTTTGGGAAGTGCCTCCAGAAGAATTTGAGGTTTAGGAAAAAACTTGCGAAAATGTATGCGTCCAAATTTACAAAAACGTTAATATCTTTATGAGTTCTCAATATTTTTTCATGAAATTTGAAATTCTATTAGTCTATAATATGCACTATAAGTCTTGTTATAAATTTTTTTAGTTAGCATAGTAAAATTTCGTGTAAATCATCGCCGAACAGTGGGTTATTTTGAAAAAGCAAAAAAACATATTGCAAAGAGGCTGAGTTGAAATTGTTTACAGGAACTTTCATCAAAGATATCTTTATAAGTTCATGACCAAAGTTGATAAAAATTTTTTTATTTTAATTGTACAAATCCATAGAATTCAAATAAAAAAAATTTATTAAATTTGATTAAGAACTTATAGAGATAATATTAATAAAAGTTTTTAAAGTTAAAATATTTAAGTGACAAAATCGAATAGCAATTCCTTAATTTATTAATAAAATAATATTATACCCAAAATTTTATTAAATAATTATAATATTTTGCTCTAATAAAACTTATTTAGCACATAAAAATACATTATGCAAGTATATTTACTATTATATTTTCTTGAAAATTTAAGAGAAGTTGCTTAGTTTTTGATTTTTTGATCAAAAAATCCAAAATTAAGTATCTCTTAAATTTTTAAGAAATATAAAAGTAAATATGCCAGTAAAATGTATTTTTATATGCTGCACAAATTTTTTTAGAGCACCTGAACCTAAGAGCACTATTAATTTAGTTTTAAGCAAATTACTATAAAAACTTTATGTAATAATTGAATTTTTAGCAAATTTACTTGATTTTAGAGGTAGCAAAAACCTTAAAATTTGTGCAGATCAGTTATGACCTATATGAGAAATGTCAGGGGTCCTCTTTATGCCAAAGGTTATAAAAAAATATATATATATTTAGTAAAATATAATTTTTCTTAATATTTGCTAATATGCTCACTAGTTTTTATTAATCTAATATTGTTTTTCTGTCTATTGTGAAACAATTGTTCTTGTTCTTGTATTTTTGCACTTGTTCTTGTATTTGTTCTTGAACTTGAGACCATTATACAAAATAATAAGCAAATTTGGCAAATTCATATTTTACAATTTTATGATAGTTGTTTAAGAGAACTTCTACAGAAGGGTTCCAAAATTTTTGGGTTAGAATACATTAGAGTATATCAGAATCATAGTCAGCTAGATTGGAATTGATCAGTTTTGCTCTAAGTTCATAAAAAATTTTACTAATAAAATCATATCCATTTCTTAAGTAAAAAATGTCTAGCTAATAATTTTGCTATAGAACCTGCTAACAAATTGGTCTAAATGCTAATCCAGATCTAATACATCCAATTCAGAATTTTGAAAAAACTTGTTTAAGAGTGTTAATATTATTAAAATATGTATACAAATTGAAAAAGTAGTAAAAAATATAAAAATCATAAATAAAAAAGTTTTTGAAAATACAGTTGGCTCTCTAATCTGAACAGACTGTCCCAAAAGATTTTTTCAGTATAAAAAAAGTCTGAAATATAAAATTTCACTTTCTAAACTGAATACCAATAGAAATTTAGTATATAAAGAGTAACTAATAAAAAAAATTTTAATAAGCCTGTTTGATGCATAATCTACCATATATTATAGTAGATTACAGTATGATTTCCTGAAAGTTAATTACCCGCCAGCTCATTTTTCTGACACTATATCCCCGACAGAATGTTTCACCTACAGCACTTTTTGTTGATAGAATCTTTCCTTGACATACCATGTTTTTGATATCCTCTTTCTCAAGACATTTATCTGATATGACATATTTCTGAATTGACTTTTCACCGACACTAAGTTTTATTGAATGCACTTTTTCTGACAAGAACGATAAACCCAGTGATTATCACATCACATGAAATCATGCAACTAAGTTATTTGCTTACTAGCACTATCAACTCAGCCTAAATTATACTATCACCTAATCCTAATCTAACCCTAACCCTAACCCTAATTTAGACCGAGTGCTTAATCATGTGATGTGATGAACACGAATATATTACTCTACTCAATAATTATATTTCTAATCGGGGAAAGATCTTGTCAGAAAAAGATGTCAGAAATATGTCATGTTGGAAAAATATTCTTTCTGAAATACATCATATCAGTAAAATGTCTTTTCGAAAATATGTCCTGTTAAGAAAAGGGGAGGTCAAAAACATGGTATGTCAAGGAAAGATTCTGTCAACAAAAAATGCTGTAGGTGAAATATTCTGTGGGGATATAGTGTCAGAAAAATGAGCTGGTGGGTAACTAACTTTTGGGGAATCAAGCAACAACCGTATAGTATAATATATATTGTATAAAAATATATAAAAAAAACTGTTTTATACTATTTTTTCTAATTTTTGTATTTATTATTTATTAGATCACTATTATCTGACCCAGGTTATGTCTGAATTAAATATCTGATCTGTTAGATCACTATTATCTAATCTGGATCATTGCTTAGATTAAATATCTAATCTATCAGGGCACTAATATCTAATCTGGGTTAAATATTTGACCTGTCAGATCACTATTATCTGATCTGAATTAGAATACTAGTTTAATTAATTATATAGAATAAATTTTATTCATAATACAAAATAAATTTATTTAAATAAAGGATATGTACTGATCAATTTGAGCAAATTTATTATATTAATTCAATATATTCAAAGAAAACATATATATAGTATTTTGTTCTAAAAGTTTTAGTTCAGATTATCAAAAGTTCAGTATATAGAGGGCTGGATTAGAAAGAGATGACTGTAATTGTAAGTAAATAAATCAAATCAATAATCTTTAATACTGTTATCCTATATCCACTTCTTTAAAGATAGTAGGTAACTAGAGCAACCTTAAACAGTAAACATTTTGTATAATCTCACTTGTTACTGTGATTTATCTAAGTAAAAAAAGCATTTTTATAAACTTAATAAAGAAGATATTAAAAGTAAGGTAAAAGGAGGTAATTTAATAAATAGAATTAATTCAACAAATTTGGATATTACGTGCTCTAATAATTGGAATTGAATAATTTTTATACTATTCGATTTGTCTCAATAAGACGAAATGAAGGTACAAGATTCATCTGATTCTGATAACTGGAACACAAGATATTATCAATTATTTGCCAGATTTACACTTTGTTAAAATCCCCCTCAAGGATCTTTTTTGTATAGTATATAATTGATGATATATCATGACTTAGTAATCAAAATCAAATGATTTTTTACTATTTAATTTGTATTATCAAGACAAATTGAATGTTATAAAAATCATCTGATTCTGATTGCTGGATCATATGAGATATCATCAATTTGTCAAATAACCCCTATCTCTTTAAATTTAAACTTTTTAATATGATGTACAGTATAATTACATTTAAAATTACTTTAAAAAAAGATACTATATTACTAATTTTATATAAAATAAATCTAAATTATACATCTGATATAAAGTTTCATACAAAAAATAAAGCATTTTTTAATATTAAAATACAAAAAATAAAACATTTTTTAATATTAAAATAAATAAGTTTTTATATTAATTATTTTAACTTCATTAAATTACCCCTTTTTACTTTATATAAAGATACAAATAACTGTTTAATTTGTATTATAAATAGTTGTATTTATTAATGAAAGAGTATAAACAGTGTTGGCATTGAACATATGTCCATTTAATTTTAACATGATTGGACTAGACTGGACATTGAACATATACTTGGACATAGTTCAGGTCCAATATGTCCAACTATTTTCTAAAATTTTTAAAATTATTTATTATATAAGCTACAACAAAATTCTATTTAAATCTATATAATAAAAGAATTTAAATTAATTCTAAATTAGTTAAGTTGCAATAGAATTCTATAAACCTGAGCAATAAAAGAATTCTATTTAATATATAACTTTGAATTAACAATTATCAATAAGTTATACTAAAGTTGTAATATAATACTTCAATTCTATTTTTGATAAATCATCTAAATTCTATCAAAGCCAGATTGAATTGCATTAGATTATACATATTTAAAGCTAGCATTTAAGTATATTCTTAGATTTGTTATTCAAGTTCTTTGACCAATTTGATTAAAATCTCTAATCAGGATATCTAAATTTATTTGGATTAAAGGATCAATCTAAATTGTTAAACTTAGATTGTGATCTACTATACATATATATAGTAATTTTATATAATTATTAATATTACTATTAATTAAGCTGATTCTATTACAATTATAGAATTTAGTAGTTTTTTATACTGTATATTGCCAAAATAAGCCACCTTCAAAAATCAACTATCCTTTTTGGTTAATAAACTCAAAAATATCTTTAACTCAAAAATAAGCTACTTCATAATCAATAAAAGTTGCTTCATAGTAAAGTTCAAACTTTACTAAGCAAATTAGTTAAGAAGATTAAAATACATGTACCCTAAAATTTATAACAAAATTGGATAACTTTTTATTAATTAACTTTTAATTTTTATGTTTAGCAAAGAGAATAAAATTATATTAACAAAATATATTTATTGAATATAAAAATTAAAAGTCGTACATGAGTAATTTTGTAATAGTATAAAATGTACCCAAAGCTGCCCCTAAAGGCACTTATACAAATTAATAAAGATTGAGACAAAACCTCACCTTAACACAAAAAAAAATTAAAAGTCAAATAATAAAAAGTGCACCTATTTTGATGAAACTTTCAGAATATGTATAGTGTAGTTCACAAGCAAGTTTTTTTAAGTGCTAATAATTGATTTAATAGTAGAATTTAGACTTTACTGTGTAATAACTGGATTCATATTATTTTGCTAGCAATCACTTCACTGACATAATATTTCACTGACAAATACTCACCGACACGTTCATTTTACTGACAGTTTGTTTTACCGAAGTTCATTTTACCGACAAGTTTTTTTTCAAAAAGCACACTAACTTTAGCCCTAATTCTACCTAATTCTACCCTAACCCTAATAAAAAGGACCAGAATATTTTGTCAGTGAAGTGAGTTTCAGTAAAATAAACTGTTAGTAAAATGAACTTGTCAGTGAATAACTGTTAGTAAAATGTTATATCAGTGAAGTGATTGTCAATTGATTGATTGCCACCTGTAATAACTATTTGTGATTGACAAAAATTGATTATATCTAAAAATAAGCTACCCTGAATTTTTTGTGTCCAAAATTGTCCAAAAGAGGTAGCTTATTTTCAGAAACATACGAGTAACTATAGTTAATCTTTAAATTGTTAAATTATTTGAATTTTATCTTTGTATCAAAAGTATATTATAATAACTAAGTATTAATAGTACAAAAATTTATAATTTGATTAGCCAATTGTCACATGATTATATACTAATTTAATGTTATACAATGTCCAATGTTCAATACCTTCTGGTCCAATAGATTGAACTAGACTAAACATGGGTAGTCCAATGTCCATCTCCAATGTTTAGCCCAACACTAAGTATAAAGACTCAATGTTGGACTTGGCTGCTTTTATACTTTTTGATTTTACACAAGTTTAACAGACTATATCTACTACATATGCAATATATGTACTACTACTACTAATAAAATATATAGTATAAATAGAATAAATAAAATATATGTAATGAATAATATATGTTGGATAAATAAAATATATAAAACCTGTGCTTTGAAATTATATATACTACATATAACATTTTGCCTGAGCAATCACCTAGCCAATCAGATTGTAGCTTTAAAAATTTGCAGCTTTAAAATAGATCTTTGATAACTCTATCTTGTTAACCAGTAATTGTACAGAAACAATTTATAGCTCATTAGAACTGCTCAGTAAGCTGAATTAAATAGTTGTCATTTTATTAAATTTTGATTACTAAATTGAGATTATGTCTGTTTTTGTAATTTTTCTATAGGTCAACAATACATATAAATCTAATTTAACATTAGTTCAGTTAAGCAATTATATATGTGAAGTTACTGCACTTCCAATAATTAATTTGAATATGTCACCTAATAAAATCCAAGATTTTGTACTCAGATAGTTGCCTGTAACTATATGCTTTGTACATTTGTATATTCCTGTTATATATACTTCATACTATGCTTCTGGTACTAAATAGTAAAATAAATTAATATATATAGATTATTATTCTCCAGAAAGTAGTAAAAAAACATCAAAAATCACAAGCAAAATAATTTTTAAAAATAATTGAAAAAAATTTAAATATACTGCTTGATAGTGAGAATCATGCATAAATGGATCTAAATCTATCTAAAGAAAATATAAAATCTATAAAGTAAACAAATTTAGAAAATCATTCCTTAAACCGTAATGCGGGCGAATTTGCCTACTTAAATTTTTTTTGACTTATTATCGTAAAATTTCTTCAAATTTTATTAAGCCATACCCCATATTCTCTAAGCTAGAATAAAAGTACACTACGTGCTAGTTGTCATATAGTTATTATTTGTAAAACTTCCTCAATGGTATTCAAAAAATCGCCTATGTAGGGTTGATTTTAATATGAAATTAACAGTCAAATTTAATAGTAAAATGAATACTTGTCATGTAACAATTATCAAGGATCTTCATGATCGTCACGTGAAGACCCCTTTTATAATATAACATTAAAGTTGGCCAAAAATTCACCATGGCCAATTTCACAGAGTTGATTTTTGGGGTAATGCTAGGAATATAAGTTGACTTAAAAATTCAAGCAAAATGGCATATTTTGCACCCATTGTGTGAACCTATGTTATTTATTTGGATCACTTCGAATATGCCATACTGTAGCTGTTAAGTGTGATGTGTAGTTTGAGATTTTAAAACCACTTATCTGATTTGGATCGAAATTTTCATTAAAAAAATTTTTTTGAGTGCCTATTTTTGTCCAAATATTTTAGAGGTCAAATTTGCCCACTAAAAATTATAGTCACACCCCCTAAGTGCATGCTCTCAGGACTGGGTATAAGTATGCACTTAGAGGGGTATGCAATTATAGAATTAACTTAGATAGCCAATCAAAAGTGAAGCCAAATATGTGATCAACATTTTAACACCTTTTATCAAAAAAAGCTACCCCTATGATTGATAATGGTTGTTACATAGTAACATCCAATGTTTATTATGTAAATTGATTATAATTGCTTAAGTAAACTTGTTCAGAAGATCAAAATACACATACTCTGAAATTTTCATCAATATTGGAGAAATTAATATTTGGTTTTTAATTTTTACATTCAACAAAAAAATTAAAATTTTTTAAAAAAATAGATTTGTTGAACTTAAAAATTAAAGTCAAATAATAAAAAGTATTCTGATTTTGATAAAAATTCCAGTATATATGTATTTTCAAAACAAGTTTACTTAAGCAATAATATTTCGATTTGCATAGTAAAATTTAGACTTTACTATGTAACAACTATTTTCGATTAGCCAAAAATCGATTACATCCGAAAAAGAGCTATAAAAAAAAAATCCAGTATTATTATTGGCTAGTTTTAATTACGTGCATGCATTTACGGGGATACATATACAGTCAGACCTCCATAAATGTAACCTCTATAAATGCAATATCTCTATAAATGCACGGTCCTGTTGTGTCCCTGCTACATATGCACTTATAGATTTTTATCCCCCTAAATGCAATACCTCCCTAAATGCACGATTTTTTGCTGTTCCTACACAGTGCACTTACGGAGGGTTGACTGTATATCCAAATCTTATACAATATGCAGAATATGGGGGGACTAAGTCCCAAGCTCGGGACCGATTTATTGTTTGCATATGGGGAGGGTTTGCACTTAGGGGCGTGCACTTAGGGGGCGTGCACTTAGGGGGATGCGACTGTATATCTTTTTTTATCCTTGAATTGATTACCATAAGTAGCAATGCATAACAGGGGTATAGACGTTCATGCCAGAATTTAGAAGATGCGCACAGCCACAAGGTTATCAAAATGAATTACACAAAAACGCTTTCATAAACGCAAAATCTAACCAGTATACGTGATTACACATGTGATGTTAATGCACATTCAATGATCAATTTGAATACGACATCCAAGATTTCGCACACAGATAGTTGCCTGTTAACCATACACTTCGCACTTCGTACTACGTTCCTGGTATTCGTACTTCGTACTACGTTCCTGGTATACAAAGTGGGATAAGGTTAAAAAGAGATCGGGTATGGTATATTAAGATTTACTATTCCCCAGAGTCGACTGTAACATTATTCTTTTGTAAAATGTCAAAATTTTAAATTTGACTATATGTCTAAGTGTTCGGCGAAATAAATAAGTAAATGTCTAATATAGGTATAATTTAAAAATTAGAATTGTAAATAGCGTCTCATGACGTCCATGATGTACATCATCGGGGTTAAATAAGAAAAAAAATAAAAAATAAAAATCGAGTTGATCTGGAGCCTTTTTTAAACACTGTATCTGGTTTGCTTTTTTTAATAACCTGATTCCCCATTAATGGCATTGTTCTCTAAAGCACGAAATAAAGTTTGGTCATAATGAGTTGCATTTAGGGAGGTCTGACCTTATAAGTAAGAATTAATAAAACTAAATTTAATATTGCATGTCAAACTTTATCATTATCCATGTAATGTCATCTGTTGATCAGAGTATGTACGTACGTATGTACTGTGCAGAAAAAGCCCATCACCTTATATATAATAAAGATCAACTAAAACATCGGAGATAAGCTAAATAAGTCGTTCTCAATAGCATCAATATGCATTGTATACTTGTAAATTAAGCAAATGATTTCATTAGCGCACTATTTTATTCAAAGTAGTTGAGAATTCTAGATCAATAATTTAAAAACTTTGTATTACTGGTTTATGCATTGCCTCTATATAGAGAATAAAGTTTATATTTCTTTCACTGCACGTATTCGCTATTGAACTTTTATCTATTAAAAATTTTGTATATAGAGAATAAAGTTTTAAAATTATTTCACTGTACTTATTCGCCTTCGAACTTTTTATATTGAAAATTTTGTATAAATATTGAATTTTACAACTCAGTATTTCTGATTAATTTTCATGATTCTAAAATAAAAATAAAAAATAAAAAAAATGAATACATATAACATTTTATACTCTATTTTTGTTTTCTATTTCTTTTTATCCTATAATCTATCATTTTGTTCAGAGGACGAAGAACCATTTTTATATAAGCGTTCTCCTGATTATCTTATTAATAATCGTTTTTTCGAAATTGAACCAGCAGAGACTGCTTTTTCTCTTGACATCCAACCTATCGACTATCCCGATAATTATACGTTAAAACAATTATATTTACTTTCTAGACATGGTACATTAATAATTATTTTTCTAACGTACGCATTTCATACAAATTTGAAAATGTAAAATAATTTTTGTGACATTATTTATTAGGATCGAGGAAACCAATTATAGCACAAGTCCAAGCACTTAATCAACTTGATAAAGCATTTGCAAACGCTCCTGTAGCAAAAGAATGGGTAATATATTATTATTATCTTTTAATAGCAAGCATTCCTTATTTATTTATTTGTTTTTTTTTTATTTAAAAATAATAATAATTTTTAGGGTAAAAATCCTTTCACCGTAGAGGAAAATTACCGATTGGGTACACGAGGTAAACTTGAACCATATTACGATGGTATACAATCTTTTAAAAGATATAAAAAATTTTGGGAAAATGTCAAATATGATGCTGATGTTGTAAAATTTCAGACTGCTGATCGTTTCTGGTATAATTTTTTTTTATATACTCTAATAGTACTTCTGTTTAACATGTTACACCTGATTGAAAGCTTTAGTATTGGACTGAAATTAGATGAAACTGAGATTTAAAACTTATTTCAATATAAAAACTTAAATGTTATCTCAAATCTCAGCCTCAGTTTTATCCAGCCTTAGTGGTCATATGTATTAATTTTAAGCAGGTGTAACTTTAAGTGTTTGAAGTTGCAACTTCAAACACGATATACTGCATTTATTCTAATTAAAATATATTAATTAAAATATATCAAAGGATCAGTCAATCAGCAATGGCCTATTCAGAAGGACTATTTGTCGGAACTGGCCCTATAGGCGCGTGTAAAAATGAGCCAGTATATATTTGGTCTTATCCATGGGTAAATATTATAAAGTATACATAAATAGGTTTTTTTTTTTTTTAATTATTAATTTCTATTCATATTATTTATATATTTATATTATTTATATTATTTATATTATTTATATTATTTATATTATTTATATTATTTATATTATTTATATTATTTATATTATTTATATTATTTATATAATTTAGAATCAAGATTATTTTTTAGAAATGTATACAAATTGTCTACGTTTTAATCAGACAGTTTTAAATAATTTTACATATTATATAGAACAAACTTACGCTTACGGTAACAAAACTTTAGCACCATTAGCAGAAAAACTGACCAAAAAATATAATATCAATCCACCTCTTGATCCGCAATTAGTACCATCTATATATACTTATTGTGATTTCATGGTCCTTCATTATGATCAAACTGATACTTGGTGTGCATTACTAAGTGATGATGAACATAGATTAGCACTATATTACTGGACTATGAGAGATTATTTTCAATATTCTTATGGGCATCCTCTTAATGAAAAATTGGGTTGTGCATATCTTACACAATTCGTAAATAGTGTTGATGATTATTTAAATGGAAATTCTCGGATGGTAGCTGATCTGAAATTTGCTCATGGATTTACTGAGAGTATTGTACTTACTACGTTGGTATGTGAAAAAAAAAAATTATATTTCAGCATTTCAGTATATTAGAATTATAGAATTACGTATTTATTTCCTAATCTATGTTATTTAATTATTATAGGGTGTATATAAAAATAAATATCCAGCTACAGCAGATTTGACTTTTGAACAAATAAAAGGCTTAAAATATATACAACAAACAGTTACATATTGGTCTTCTACTATTTATTTTGAAATTTATACTAGTCCAAGCAATGATGCATTATTACGACTTGTAGTTAACTTTGAACCATATGTAATTCCGGGTTGTGATGGTGAATATTGTGAATGGACTAAATTTAAGAGTATTTTTGCTGATAAGATTAATTGTGATTTTGAAAAGATGTGTGCTTATCCTTAATGTTTTATCGTATAGTTGATAATGTTAAATTCTTTATAAAATTTATGTAATAAATATGTTATTGATGATTAATTGGTATCTGATAAACTACTGTTTTTTATTTTGTAAAAATGAATGTTTGTACTAAATTAAGATAAAAAAGTATTTAATTAATAAAAATGTAAAGACAATAAAGATTTAAGATTTAGAAAAATTTTAATTCTTATGATGTTAGAAAAAATATATTGATTGCTTAAAAAATGGTAACGAGTGCGGAGAATCATCTGTAGAATGAATTTCACACAACAATCACGTATATCAAAATTTTCATAATGTTATAAGCTATTGTATCAATTATGGATTAAAATTTTCAAGAATTACTAATTCACATAGACTTAAAGAAGTTCAAGGATAAGGATAAATAAACGACGGTATTGTATCTATAGCAATACAAAAATCCAAAACATATAAATAAACCTATTTTTTGATCGCATTTATTACCAATATCTACATTTTTTGTGACTTCTTGGCTCTTCATTTTAATCAACTTGATACTTGGTTCAGAAAAACATAAGAATGTGTTGTTTCAATAAAAAGTAAACAAGTGTGTAGGATGAATTCCACAACAATTTCTAATATCAACTCTATCTTGAGGTTCCTATCAATTGCAGGTCGAAATTATTCAAGAATTACTAATTCAGATTAGCTTAAAGGACGATTAAGACAAGTTTCAAGAATAAGGATAAACAAATGACAGTATTGACAATAAAAGTAAATACCAGAAGTAGACTAAGTTATAATTGAAAGAATAAAGTTGAATAAAATTCTTGGAAAATAATATGAAAAAATCATATAAAGTACCATTACTGCATTTGATCGAATTTCATATACTTCTGCAAACATAGCTTTTGAAGAAAAATAATCAGAAATATATATGGGCATATATTAGTGTTTTGACCCGGGTGGGTGTCACCCGGGTCACCCGCGGGTGGGTGGGTGACCCGGGTCAAGTTGTAACAGCCTGGGTGAGAACGGATGGGTCAACCCGCGGGCGACCCGTGAGTTTGCGTTTGACACACGGGTCACCCGTGGGTCAACCCACGGATCACCCACGGGCAGAGACCCGATACAAATTAATGCAAATTTGTGAAGTCGACAGAATCAAATTCGAAAAACATTTAATAATAAATTATTTAAAGGAAACCATAATGCAGTACAGAATTTTAATAAACAGTATTATAGCAGATAGTATTTCTGCATTACAGCATTACGGCATTACGGCATTACGCATTACGGCTTTATAGCATTAAGGCATTACGGCATTACGGCATTACAGCAATTACGGCAAAAAATACGGCAATGCCGTAACCGTATTAATTTGTTAAATTAATTCTACCACCAACTATAGGTTAACCCACCTGCGGTCAAATCACTAGTCATATTAACCACCTGAGATTTTTTTTTAATTGACCCAGGTGACCCGATGGGTCACCCGTCGGGTCACCTGTCGGGTGACCCGGGTGGTGCCTTTTTTTGGACTGACCCGTTTTCACCCGGGTGGCACATTGTCCACCCGTCGGGTGACCCGGGTGAAGATTTTTTAGACGGGTCAATTCACTAGCATATATAACTAAAGAAACAAATTGATGTCTAGTACGAAAAAATTTAGAAACAATTACTAGAATAATAAATAGTGAGAATAGCAGCTGCCCAAGAATTTTTTACTAAGGTTTGAAACAAGAGTAAGAGTAATATTTGAAGTATAAAGTAGGCTATAGAAAAAACTCTGCAATTGATTTCGAAAGTATACAAAATGTAATTATAAGCAAACCATAAATAATTAAGTCAATAAAGGTAGAAATGAATTTGAATAAACTTATAATTATTCCAATGAACGGAGGAGTCACTACAAGAATAAAAAATTTTATAATACTGTCTTTAGAATGAAATGGGCTAGCTAAGGGATACATATAAGAAAACAATTTTAAGCATAATAAAGAATTTTGTGTTATATAATATATTAAATTGTATAATATGTCATATATTCTATTGATAAATATTAATTATATTTTTTCTTTGAATGTATATATATATCACCTAATGTTTTTTGGAATGCTAAACGCTAAGTCACTAAGGAATATACGAAAGCATGTCATTGTTACGTTTAATATATTCTTTTTCTATCAAAACATCATACTTTTTTTAATATCGATATCTTAGTTTGAAGTCATAGGATATGATTGATAGGTTAAGTCAATTTAATTTTACATTATTTATACAGTTTAAAGTACTTTTTTTAAAAAAAAAATAAAACTACGAACAATAAACAAAAAAGAAGTAGATAGAAAGTTTTATTAGGGTTGTAGGACTCCACTATTAAAAATAATCAAAATCGTTTTTTGTTTTAGTGAAGTTAACATGGTAATAACCTAATTCTATCTATAAGAATTCGCTATTATGTAATTTCTCTAAAACCAGAAACGATTTTGATTATTTTTAATGGTTGAGTCCTACATTCCTAATAAAACTTTTTATATGCTTCTTTTTTGTTTAATCTTTGTAGTTTTATTTTATTTAAAAACTACTTTAAATTGTATAAATAATGTAAAATTAAATTGATTTAAACTGCCAATCACACGAATGTCTTCCTATGAAGTTTGAAGCGATTACAAACTTGATAAATCATTTCATTAATTAGATCTCTATATTTCATATTTTTTTTACGTTTTATTATATTATAAATGACATCCTAAGAGTGTATATAAATTATGCTAATGCTATAATTAATTATAATCCATTATAAATAAAATATATTTGCATAGTTATTTAAATTTACAGTCCGTATTTCAAAGAGCCTATCATTGGTAGTTTGAATTTCATCTTCATTTTGCTTTCCATGTTGTTCTGACTTAATTGGAACATTTAATCGAATACAAACTTTTGCTAATTACATAATAAAAATAGATCTTTATCTAATAAATTTCCAAGTTAAATAAATTTTTTAACAAATAACAAACCTTTCAAAGTCCATATTTAATTCATAACAAGATAAAGGATCACCAATTCTTTGACAAGAATTTTTAAATTGTCAGTCAAGACACAATTATACAAATCTGTTTTCTGCTTTAATTCTTCAAAGGTATATGATGAATTTTTATTGTATTGCAAAAGAATACCCATTTGATTTGTAGATACCTAGAATGTTACTGATGTTTTTTTTTTTACGTTAAAAAATAAGTTACATTGTTATTAAAATAACAATAAATTTTAATTACAAACCACGAATTTATAAGTTTTTTACAATAATTAGTTTCTAATTCACCTTTTGAAAGATGGAAAAGCCAATTAAGTTTATGGCCTGTGGTTTACTTTGATAAATGCATTGAAATTTTTAAAAGTTCCTTCAATCTAATTAATGTCAAAAGAATATTAAGACAAATATGTTAAAATAAAATGTTACAGTGTACTGTATTATAATTTTTATTATATTTACTTCTTCTGATATAGTAAAGCTTGCTGTTGATGACTGTAATGGCCAAAATGCAGAACCCAAAACGAGAAAAGAAAGTCGACTAAAGCATATAAAATATACAAAATGAGTATGTTTAAAATTAAAAAAAAAACATTGTATTATATTTTGATAATATACAGCAAATACCTTGCTTAATAATTCTCGTAGAGCAGCAATTTTTGAACTAATCTTTACTTAACTTATATCAGCAAACATTCGTTCTAATTTTGAAGTATATTCAAACCACATGCTTCCTATAAAGAAAGTCATCAATATTTATTAAATCTAGAATACAAATATGTAGCTAACCTTTAGTTAGTGATCAACTTCCTCTAATCGTGATGTTCCATATAGTAAACATCTTTGAATAGAATTTTTGGAAAACATCCTTGTTTTATATATTTTTAAATATAGTCATCTAAAAAGTTTTTTAGTAGTAAATTACATAAATTCGAAATCTTTAATATTTCAATATTTGAATACTACTTACAACGCCTTTTACAATATTTTCAAAGTCACTTTTCTCAGGAGACTTTGAATACTTTCTAAGTAAAGAATCACAAAGCCAGGCCAATAATTCTGGAGATTTAGTAATATGGTTTCGATTGATAATTTCTCGGGGTACCTGATAATATAATGATAATATTATTTTTGCTAAAAATTGATAATGATACTAATAATGAAATTAAAGCAATATATAATTGTATATAATATAAACCATACTCTATACAGTGAACTAATAAAGCAATTATCATCTCTGGAGGCAGTAAACATATTGACACACATCTTATGCACATCAAGCAAGGCGTTAATATAGATGCTGGGCTCCTAAATAATAACATTAATTAATTTATCAATGGTTAAATATCAAGTTAAGAATTAAATAAATAATATGAAACATACTATCTCAGTATTAACATCGCCAGGAATTATCTACTTAAAAATTAAAGACAAATCTTGCAAGCACAATCCTCGATCCGTGACAAAAAAATTGATCTAGTATCCTAAAAAACAAAAATATAAAAAAAAACCATCATCATTTATTCTAATTAAATAAAATATTCACGTTTCAATTTCAGGTGAGTAATGCTTAAAATAAGAATACTTTCTAAAGAGCTAACTAGATTCAGAAGTAACATTTCATTTGCTGCTATAATGAAATTTGGTCTGTCTCATAAAACCCAGTTGAGACCTCACCAGTATAAATATAGCTATAAAGATTTTATATATATTAAATTTAATTAAGACTTCATGTCAGAAATTAGTAAGGTGAAATTTACTCAAGAATTAACTTGAAGATTTCAGGTGAAATATCTTCCTTATAAAAAACAATAACCCCATCAGGATTTTTACAAATATTTTGATTGGATAAATGCTAACTTAAAATAATTACATCTATCCTTTAAAATTGATGTATGAACTTTAAACATTTTCGATTTCATTCGTGGCCTGCAATTATATGCTCTAAAAAAATAAATGACTGCTAAGGTACAGGCGAATGTATTAAAAACTTTGATTATGTAAGGTGCTACAATACTAATATTTGTAATGCACAAGCCACAAGCTTTCGAAATGTTATAGGTATTATAAAACAAAAAATTTTTATTTACTTTATTGCCAAAAAGAGACTTCTAGAAAGTAATAGTAATGAAAAGATCATTGTATCAACTAAAAAAAAAAAGATCTCAAATAAAAGCTCAAAGTCTGCACCGATGTACAGTACAGATTCCTCTTCTGTATAATTTTTAAATTCAGCATTTTAAGAGTATTTTTGATACATGATGGCAAGGCTTTGATGGTTTATAAAAAGACAACTAGATAACTCCGTTTTACTTCAAGCTCTGACATGAAAGTCATATATTAAACCATAATGTTTTCTTCAGCGGAGAAAAAAAAATTAAATAAAATGAAAAATCGGTTATTTACAAGAGAATTTAAATGTTTAATATTATGTTTACTAAAATTCAATATATATATAAAAATATAGAATAAAAAAAATTCTACAAAATATTGTCTCATGTTCGTGAATGTCCCCATTAAAAGAAATCTGGTCATTGCAAAAGTTGCTGAACCTGTTAAACAGATTGAACAACACTCGCCAAAAGTGTTATTATTGTGAAGAGGACTGTGTTGATTTAGTTAAATGATAAAAGGACATTTGTTAAAATGTACAGTAAAAAACTTAAGAAATATAGAAGCTTGTTAAAAGCTCAAAAACAGAATTCTGGTTCTTCAAATAAATCATTCACAAAAACATACCAATTAGATTTACATTTTGGTAATATTGTAATTTTGGACTTTCGATGCTAACAAATGTAAAAATTTATATAGAGTGAAAGGTTGCATTGGTCGATAAGCAAATTATTTCACATTAAAAATGTAATAGTTTTGATAAAACTAAAGCGTTCAAATAATTTTTTTTTTTTATATATATAATATGAAATCTAATAAATTTGAAATTCGAAGAATTAAATAAAAAAATTTCATTGATCTTAGAAGATATTTATCGAATTATCCATGTTCAAACTTTGGCAAACTTATCCACGGTCTTTGTTTTGATAATCATCTAAATTTTCTTCGAACGAGGGTAACTAAATAACTATATATCACAATCGATAAAGCTTCTTTATTTTGTTCCATTGATTCATAGATTTAAAATAAAAAAAATTATCATCGATTTTAGACGGATATTTATCAAGTTATTCTTGTGCAAAGTTTGTAAAAACTTAGTCGTGGCTTGTTTCATAGTCATCCAAATTTTCTTAAGCTTTGAAGAGGATACTATAACTCAATAGCTGTATATCAAAAATCGATAATAATTTTTTTTATTTTAATTCTGTGGATTCATAAAATTGAACTAAAAAAAATTTCATTAGTTTTAATAGGTATATATCAGATTTATTCTCATTCTAAGCCCAAGGAAAATTTGGATGATTATCAAAACAAAGGCCGCGACTAAGTTTTACAAAATTTGGACAAGGGATAACTCTATAAGTATATATCTAAAATCAATGAATTTTTTTATTTCAATTCTATGAATCCTTAAAATTAAAATAAAAAAATATTATCAATTTTAATATACAGTTTAGTGTTTTGACCCAGGTGGGTGTCACCTGGGTCACCCGCGGGTGGGTCAACCCATGGGTGACCCGTGGGTCAACCCACGGGTCACCCACGGGCAGAGACCCGATACAAATTAATGCAAATTTGTGAAGCTGACAGAATCAAAATTCGAAAAAAATTTAATAGTAAATTATTTAAAGGAAATCATAATGCAGTAAAAATTTTAATAAACAGTATTATAGCAGATAATATTTCTGCATTACAGCATTACGGCATTATGGCTTTATAGCATTACACATTACGGCTTTACGGCATTACGGCTCACAGCCAGTGTTTAAAATTCAAATCTAAAGTTATGTTCTCAAAAGAACATAATTTAAATTTTTATTGTTCTCAAAAACTTTTTAATGTTCATTATATATTAAATAAATTGAATATTAATTTTTAAAAAATGTTCATATTCTATACTTACAATTCACATACTAAGTTCATACTTATTTATTAATAATGTTTTAAAGTTTGTATATAATTCTTTATATTTTTTCAACATAATACAATATATTATAAGGGAGAAAGGGGTACTGTATATGTCCGAAAATAAGCTACATGTACTACCTAAAATAAGCTACCCCCTGATTTTTTTAAAAAATCTTAAAAAATTCGTTAGCAGTTGCTACATATAAAACATTTTTTCTACTAAGTAACTTCAAAAAGTCGATTAAGTAAAGTTGTTCAGCGCATCAATATACACCTACAGTAAAAATTTGGTATCATTTGGACAACTTTTTATTAGTACATTTTTAAATGTTTTCAAAAAATGCTTTATTTCGAAAATAAGCTACTTTACGATTTTTCGTGTAATTTTTTGGCCAAAAAAGGTAGCTTAATTTCGGACACATACGGTATTCTGATGAAGAGGGGTATTGTGACAAATTGAGAATATCTTGTGATCCTATGATCAGATCTGGGGGAAGTTTATATCATTCGATTCCCCTAAATGAGAAGAATCGAATAGTATAAATTTTGGCCAGTTCTGATCACATGGTTACTAAATATCAGGGAAGATAGACCAATTCGTCATAATACCTCTTTATATAGAATGCTATAACTAAAGGTATTCTAACGAACTAGGAATCTCTGAATACCTTGATCAAAAACGGATGAAATTTGTACCATTCAATTCCTCTCGTTGAGAGGAATTGAATGGTAGAAATTTCAATCGGTTCTTATTATAGGATCATAAGATATTCCCAATTTGTCACAATACCCCCAAGGCCAAAATTTTCTTATTTTTTTAAAAAATAATTTATGTTAAAATAATTTGGGATCCAGTGATCAGAATCAAATAATTTTGGTATCAATAGACTCAGCTTGATGAGGCAAATCAGAAAATACTAATATTGTTTGATTTGGATCAATGTATCGCAAGATACGAATGAAACTTTTTAACTTTGTCAAAATAACACATCCTCCCTTACAATTCAATTTTTAATAATTTTGTTAAATTTCAAGTGCTTTTTATATTTGCTTATAATAAAACAAGACTTTCTATAATATTTTACTGATGCTACTATTGTTAATATGATAAATTAGAATAAATTACTTTGTTATTTAAATATTTAAATTTTATACTAACACATACTTTGTATCTTTTTTTTGCTTAGTATTAGCATATCATTTGACACAAATCATCTATCTAAGTTTATACAATAATAATACTCTTGCACAATTAATGAATGTTTTATTTTAAAAATCTTTAAAGATGATTTTCTTAATATTTATTTGTTATCTATATTGTGCAACTTTAAATATATATGCTATACATAATATGTATATACATATGTACATATGTATATACATATATATATTTAAGCAGAATTTGTCATGATCAAATTACATTATCAAATTGATGAACATTTTATATAATTTATTGTTCTTATTAATAAATCTAGAATATAAAAATTTTATAAATGTTCTTTTTGAACCCATTTCAAGAGGATAAAATGTTCTCAAATAAGGGAACCTTTTCTAAACATCAATGTTCTTAAAAAAATTCAAATGTTCATTGAGAACCATGAGAACATTAAATTTTAAACACTGCTCACAGCAATTACGGCAAAAAATACGGAATGCCATAACTGTATTAATTTGTAAAATTAATTCTACCACCAACTATAGGTTAACCCATCTGGGTGAAATTACTAGTCACATTAACTACCTGAGATTTTTTTTTAATTGACCCAGGTGACCAAATGGGTTACCCGTTAGGTCACATACCAGGTGACCCAGGTGGTGCCTTTTTTGGACTGGCCTATTTCCACCTAGGTGGCATATTGTCCACCCATCAGGTGACCCGGGTGAAGATTTTTTAGATGGGTCAATTCACTAATACAGTTATTGAGTTATCCTCGTTCAAAGTTCAAAGAAGATTAAGACTATCAAAACAAGACCGCAGTTAAGTTTTCAAACTTTGAACTAGGATAACTCGATATTCATATAATTTAATTCGTGAACCTTATACCAAACAGGGGCTGTATATATTACCATATATAGTAAAATTGGGAAAAATCAATTATTTGTTTATCAAATTTCTGGAATCTGGCACTGTCAGAGCAATAACAAATTTTTTTACTAATCTAACCTTCCTTCTTTACTAAACAAAAGTTGTAGAGCGCATTCTTGCGATTCTAATAGTGGTTAAATTATTAAAATTGGCTTAGTAGATCACAAGATATCGGTAAAAACATTTTGCAAACATATAGAGTTTCTATGTAAACAATAATATTGTTTACATATATGGTTGTGAAATGTTTTTTAACGATATCTTGTGATCTACTGGGCCAATTTTAATGATATTACCACTATTAGAATCACAAAAATGTGCTTTACAACTTTTGTTTGTTTTTTTTGTGTCAAAGTGACCTGCTCTGGGTGAAAGTTTATTTAATCAAGCTGTGGATCAAAGGCGCCTCTTTGGGCGGCCTACAATTGAGTTACATTGAATGAGAGTACAACTAGCCACACGTACAACTTTTGGTTGTCTAATTGAAATAGTCCGCCCGAAGGTTCTATACTAGTTGCCATACCTACAACCCAACTAGGGATTGTCTATTTAAACCCTCTGGTCCAAGCTTCGCATGTCAATTCTACTTGTATCACCAGCACAGCCCTCCAATTCATTAGTCAGTCGAAGACAGTTCCAGATACTAACTACATCCCCTTAGGACTAATTTATCCTTGTGGTACACTTGGTAGAGCAGTCCCTGTCCCACACAGGTATTACCTACACTTCGGTAACTTACGCACTCACCGAGGCAAGCAACTTACAGTCAGGGCAGTATAGGAAATTAGTGTTCTCAGAGTTCTCATGAGAACACTATTATAAATTTGTGCAAAGTTAAATTTTTTACTGTTCACTATTTAAAAATTTTTTGAGAACAGTAAAATAATAATATTGTTCTCATAAGTATAATAATTAGTTATATAATTTTATGGCAAAACCAAAAATTGATGAATAATTTTGATAAAATGGAATTCAATTACAACAATAACAACCACAACCACTTATATTGGTGTTTTTTTTTTTTTTTTAGTGAGAACACTAACCAATTGTTTGAGAACACTTGTAGCTAATATACTGTTCTTATGAGAACTGTGTTTGAGTTCGAAATTTCCAACACTGGTCAGGGGATGCCTAACGCTACCATTTTCTATTCTACTTTTGCCCTTGTAAGGTTCACTCCAACCCCAGTACCGACCATCACTTTCCTATCGGTCTACGTCCTAGACTTCCAATCCAGTTGGCCCGGAAGGGTTGATCTACCTGGCATTAGGTGCCATTATAGTTTTTCTCCCCCTGGTACCTACTTCTATAACATAGGTCCTTTTCCTCTAGTACCTGATCCGGTGGTCAGATTGGTAAACCTTGTCCCTGAGATTAACGTTCGGTTCTTCAGCTCCGGTCCAATATTCCGGTTTTGGTAGCACCTTCAAAGATCTTCACTACTTTCTTACTTGGGTCTTGCCAAATGGGTTCTATTTCCTCAGTTCCTTGGATTTGTCTGTGTCACAAGGTACAACTTCGCCTGAAAGCTCCCATTCAAGATGGTTACCAAGGACTACAGGTAATGTACCCAACTGATTGACAGGAAATGGTTACCGCAACACAGGTCTATTTTTCAAAAGTGTTGCTAGTGGGATTTGAACCCTAGACCTGCCACTTGGGAGGTGACAACTTACCAAATTCCCTAAATTGCCACACCCCTTTACAACTTTTGTTTAGTAAAGAAGAAAGGTTAGCTTAGTAAAAAAATTTGTTATTGCTTTGATAGTATCAGATTCCAGAAATTTGATAAACAATAATTGATTTTCCCTATATATTACTATAGATTTTCACTGTTTGGTATACGGGATCACAAATTAAATAATAAAATCCATGATTTTAGATAAGTAGTTACTAAGATATCTTCGCACAAAAACATATTTAAGTTATAGTGTTATAGAACAACTTTCTTGTTCTATTTCCAGAACATTCTAGAGCACAACAATTGTAAACCAAATAAATGTAAAAATACAAGACACAATTGCGCAACAGGAGTTTTATTAGTTTTATTAGTTTTATTAGTTTTATTAGTTTTATTAGTTTTGTTAGTTTTATTAGTTTTATTAGTTTATTAGTTTTATTAGTTATATTAGTTTTATTAGTTTTATTAGTTTTATAAGTTTTACAAAAAGATATATAAACTCTCACTTTCTGACTTTCTACTCACAAGCTTTCTAGCTTAGATTCAGACTTCCCTTTCTCCTCCCTCCAATACTTAAATAATTGTATCTCTTGAATATTATGACCTAAATCAATAAAATATATCTTTGCTAAATAAATAATACTCTTGTTAATTAATAAATATAAACTGAAACGCTCTAGTGAAGTAATATTCCACTTCCACACCACTTCATATCTTTTCAGACCCTTACAAGATCCCTGTTGCTGTGTGCTGTGTTGCAAGTACTATATAGAAGGCTATAGTCGCTTGTAACATTTTGGTGCCTACTGGCGGAATTCATTTAAAGGTATAGTGTAATACAATATAAATATAAATGCCAAATTATCTGTTGTACATACAAAAATCAGCGGTTTATATAAACAAAGTTAGAATAATTTTAAAAATTAAAATAAATTAGTCGAAAACAATTTAAAAATTGATTTTTAATCTTATGTAAATATACAAGAATATTTCAATATATTTTTCAATTTTTCAATACTATAAAATTTTGCGAGGAGTTGTTAATTTTTACAAGGATATCTACATAAATTATCAACTCTGATTGGTTAGAATCTATGTAAATCATATGATCATCATATGATTTGTTATAATTTGCATAATTTGCAACATGATTACTATTAAAAATGATCTACATTACACTCTACCTTTAAAACAGCCGGAACACTAGAACCTCTCTTCCTTCACTCTGCAAGGATATTTCTTTGGCTACCTCCTCTCTTTTCGCTCCTAATTAAATAATTGTTTTTTTTGGATTTTCCTGTCGAATTGAAAAAGATTCGTTCAGAAGGGAATACTTGAAGCCTCTTGCATTTGTTGCACCGGTATTTTCCTGTCGAATTGAAAAAGATTCGTTCAGAAGGGCATACTTGAAGCCTCTGCTTTTGTAGCATTTGTCTTTTGTTTTAGTATTTTGTTTTGTTAATTTTCTGTTAGTTTTAGAACCAGATTAGAAACCCTCTTACCTCTTATTAGTAAATTGAAACTCTCATCTATTTTCTCACCGGTTTAGTTAAAAAAAATATTATTAGTTGTTAAACTTCTAGGTCTCTTTATGACTAGAGTAAATAGAGCCTACCAAATTCATCTTGAACAAATTGAAGCCCACGACATTAACCATCCATCTGCTCTTGCTACCACCGTTCTCCAACTCAGTCATCCAGATTTATCTTGTACTATTTGCTATCCACCTTATAGCTTCCATCGAAACTTTCGCCGTTTTTGGAACGATTACAGAGACACTTATTTTGCTGGCCGATATTCGCAAGTTACCNTTTTTTTTTTTTTAGTGAGAACACTAACCAATTGTTTGAGAACACTTGTAGCTAATATACTGTTCTTATGAGAACTGTGTTTGAGTTCGAAATTTCCAACACTGGTCAGGGGATGCCTAACGCTACCATTTTCTATTCTACTTTTGCCCTTGTAAGGTTCACTCCAACCCCAGTACCGACCATCACTTTCCTATCGGTCTACGTCCTAGACTTCCAATCCAGTTGGCCCGGAAGGGTTGATCTACCTGGCATTAGGTGCCATTATAGTTTTTCTCCCCCTGGTACCTACTTCTATAACATAGGTCCTTTTCCTCTAGTACCTGATCCGGTGGTCAGATTGGTAAACCTTGTCCCTGAGATTAACGTTCGGTTCTTCAGCTCCGGTCCAATATTCCGGTTTTGGTAGCACCTTCAAAGATCTTCACTACTTTCTTACTTGGGTCTTGCCAAATGGGTTCTATTTCCTCAGTTCCTTGGATTTGTCTGTGTCACAAGGTACAACTTCGCCTGAAAGCTCCCATTCAAGATGGTTACCAAGGACTACAGGTAATGTACCCAACTGATTGACAGGAAATGGTTACCGCAACACAGGTCTATTTTTCAAAAGTGTTGCTAGTGGGATTTGAACCCTAGACCTGCCACTTGGGAGGTGACAACTTACCAAATTCCCTAAATTGCCACACCCCTTTACAACTTTTGTTTAGTAAAGAAGAAAGGTTAGCTTAGTAAAAAAATTTGTTATTGCTTTGATAGTATCAGATTCCAGAAATTTGATAAACAATAATTGATTTTCCCTATATATTACTATAGATTTTCACTGTTTGGTATACGGGATCACAAATTAAATAATAAAATCCATGATTTTAGATAAGTAGTTACTAAGATATCTTCGCACAAAAACATATTTAAGTTATAGTGTTATAGAACAACTTTCTTGTTCTATTTCCAGAACATTCTAGAGCACAACAATTGTAAACCAAATAAATGTAAAAATACAAGACACAATTGCGCAACAGGAGTTTTATTAGTTTTATTAGTTTTATTAGTTTTATTAGTTTTATTAGTTTTGTTAGTTTTATTAGTTTTATTAGTTTATTAGTTTTATTAGTTATATTAGTTTTATTAGTTTTATTAGTTTTATAAGTTTTACAAAAAGATATATAAACTCTCACTTTCTGACTTTCTACTCACAAGCTTTCTAGCTTAGATTCAGACTTCCCTTTCTCCTCCCTCCAATACTTAAATAATTGTATCTCTTGAATATTATGACCTAAATCAATAAAATATATCTTTGCTAAATAAATAATACTCTTGTTAATTAATAAATATAAACTGAAACGCTCTAGTGAAGTAATATTCCACTTCCACACCACTTCATATCTTTTCAGACCCTTACAAGATCCCTGTTGCTGTGTGCTGTGTTGCAAGTACTATATAGAAGGCTATAGTCGCTTGTAACATTTTGGTGCCTACTGGCGGAATTCATTTAAAGGTATAGTGTAATACAATATAAATATAAATGCCAAATTATCTGTTGTACATACAAAAATCAGCGGTTTATATAAACAAAGTTAGAATAATTTTAAAAATTAAAATAAATTAGTCGAAAACAATTTAAAAATTGATTTTTAATCTTATGTAAATATACAAGAATATTTCAATATATTTTTCAATTTTTCAATACTATAAAATTTTGCGAGGAGTTGTTAATTTTTACAAGGATATCTACATAAATTATCAACTCTGATTGGTTAGAATCTATGTAAATCATATGATCATCATATGATTTGTTATAATTTGCATAATTTGCAACATGATTACTATTAAAAATGATCTACATTACACTCTACCTTTAAAACAGCCGGAACACTAGAACCTCTCTTCCTTCACTCTGCAAGGATATTTCTTTGGCTACCTCCTCTCTTCTCGCTCCTAATTAAATAATTGTTTTTTTTGTGGGTTTTCCTGTCGAATTGAAAAAGATTCGTTCAGAAGGGCATACTTGAAGCCTCTGCTTTTGTAGCATTTGTCTTTTGTTTTAGTATTTTGTTTTGTTAATTTTCTGTTAGTTTTAGAACCAGATTAGAAACCCTCTTACCTCTTAGTTAGTACATTGAAACTCTCACCTATTTTCTCACCGGTTTAGTTAAAAAAAAAATTATTAGTTGTTAAACTTCTAGGTCTCTTTATGACTAGAGTAAATAGAGCCTACCAAATTCATCTTGAACAAATTGAAGCCCACGACATTAACCATCCATCTGCTCTTGCTACCACCGTTCTCCAACTCAGTCATCCAGATTTATCTTGTACTATTTGCTATCCACCTTATAGCTTCCATCGAAACTTTCGCCGTTTTTGGAACGATTACAGAGACACTTATTTTGCTGGCCGATATTCGCAAGTTACCATTGACGCCTTTTTCATTTTAACTCATCCAAACAGCTATAATACTTGTAGAGCTGCTGCCCGTGATATTGTTTTTAGCTGCCGATACCATAATCCTTATTTGGACCCTAAAGAGGTTATTGCTGAATTACTTCGACGATTCACTCGATATACTCTTGCCACTACTCTACCAGCAGATTTTCCAGCAAATATCTTTGACCATCATATTGAAGGCCTCACTACTTCTACTCCTCCACTTGGCCGCCTTATTGACACACTTGATCACTTTTCACCTATAATCCAAACTACTGACAATCTTGAATTTAATCTTACACCTACCTCTCGACCTGTACGTACCTTACAACCAGAAGATTTAGATAACCAAGCAGGACCTTCCCATTCCACTCACACTACTACCTTAGCACCTTACAACGAAGATACTACCCAAATACCTTTTCGTTCTACACTTGCACTTCCAACTTCTCCTCTTAGTGAAATTCCCCTTGACAATCCTCTTCCTATCCAACATACTCCCTCTCCAAACCGAGTTGCTCGATTCATCCAAAATCTTAACCCAGCCACATATTTTCAACGAACCACAGCAACCCCACCTCTACCTATAGTTACTGAAGTTTATCCTGAAACCCGTTTTTCACCTCATAATACTCCTCTACACACTTCTCCTTTACAACGCCAACAACAAATCTTTAATCCTCAACTAGATATTGTTCAGCCCCCGATAATTGGAGCTTATCCTGACCAAGAAATTGTTGAACCAGAAATTCATCAAGAAATAAATTTCACAGAAGAAAATTTAGAAGAAATAAATTTAGACGGAATTTTAGACGTACTAACAGAAGTACAAGAAGAAGTAAATTTTCAAGAAGGATTAGAAGAAGAAAAAGTACACTCAGAACCAGAATCAGAAGGAACTATAGAAAACGAAGAATCAGAACCAGAATTAAACATGGGAGATCAAGCTTTACAAGATGCTGCACAAGCTATAAATGCTCTTGCTGCTGCCCTTGGACAAGGTGGTGAAAAATCCCTAATCAAAATCGACTTTTATCGTGGTGATGGAACTCAGGACCCAGTTACCTGGGTTGAGGAATTTGAACGAGCTGCCAAGGCCAACCATTGGAGCCCTGCTCGCCAATTGGAGTTAGCTGCTGCTTATATGAAGGACAATGCCCAGGAATGGTTCTCTAGCCTTGCTAATGCCCCAACCCATTTCCATCATAACCGGCATGGCCAGAATGTAAATGGTGTTAATATCTATAGCTTTACTCACCTGTTCAAAGAAAAATTTAGCACTACCAAGCAAAAGGCTGCTTGGCAGAAACAACTTTTTGAAATCAAACAAGGCACAGACACTGTTGATACTTACGTTAGCCGCTTTAAACAACTAAAAGGACGTGTAGACCCTCTTAATAACTTCCCAGCTGCTGTTATGATCCAGTTCTTTATCCAAGGATTACGACCCGAATATGCTATGAATGTCCAAGCCGCTGAACCTGCTAACTTGGGCGCTGCTATTACTGAGGCACGTAAATGGGAAACAGGACGAATGATGGCCTCTGAACATAATGCCAATGATACCAACCAAGCCATTGAGCGCCTTACTGAACAAATTGCCAAGCTCAGTATAAATCTCACTGAAAAACAAGCTGCTCCTCCTACCACTACTTCTGTCTACTACACTGACCAAAACAAGGACCGACCTCAATCCAATGCTGGAAATGCCACATGCTATTATTGTGGACAAAAGGGACATTTCATCCGGAATTGCCATACTCGATACCAGGACAACAGGAAGGACTACCAGGGATACCAATCCCGAGGCAGAAGCAGTAATTATTCCTCTAGGAATAACCGATCCTATGATAGATCCAGATCCAGAAACAGAAGCCAATCTAGGGATAGAAATTATAATCGTTCTGGATATGATCGATCCAGGAGCCGAAGCCAGTCTCGTGATAGATACAGAAATAACCGAAACCACCGCTCTTCTGATCGATCCAGATCACGCAATCGATCATCTACTCCTTATCCTCGTGATGTTTACACTCTCGACACTGCCAATGATTATACCTATGAACAATTTGAAGCCTTTCTAGTTAATGACTCTATTAGAACTGCTGTTGCTAATTATTTAGTTGAAAATCCCAAAACCACACAGATTCAGACACCTACCTATACCACTCCTGTCAAATGCAATATTAAACTTAATGGACAGCCCTACCACGCTGTAATCGACAGTGGTGCTGCTGTCAGTATGATTTCTAGCCAAGTTGTAAAAGAACTTGGATTGAAAATAGAAGCACCTTCTTCCAGCCTTATTGTCTCAGCCACCGGACCCTCTGTCCGACCCCTAGGCATAATTAAAAACTTATCAATTGAAATTGAAGGAACCACCATTCCCATGGATGTTGAAGTAATGAATGCTACCTCTTATTCATTACTCTTAGGAAATGACTGGTCACAAAAGGTAGATGCCACCTACAGTTGGAAAAATAAGGCTTATACTCTTAGATGGAACAAAAAGAAAATTCATGTGCCCACTACTTATGAACACGACCAACCTTTACCTGCCCAACCAACCATTACTGATGAAAAGGAACTAGAAAAGTTCGAACAGGAATACCTCTGTCCAAAGGAAGCCTATGTGGTGGAAATTGAACCTGATAATTGGACAACCGTTACCCACAAATCCAGACCCAGTGCCTCATTCATTAAACAAAAATGTGGATGCTGTTACTATTATAACCACCTTTATGCTGACTGTCCTAACAATGAATGTTATCGTTGTCGTCATTACGCAAACCTAGCTGCACATTGTCCTAAAAAAGCCCCTAAATGGAATATTTGCAAAACCTGCTCTCAACCTGGACATCTGTATAAGAACTGTCTTGATAACCTCTGTTACCAATGCAAACAGTATGGACATATCAGTGCCAACTGCCCCCTGATGACCCAGATTCTTGAAAACCAACAATATCAATATGGTTGCCAACCTCAGGAAGTAAATGCCAATCGGCTACCCCACTTTTCCCTTTTTAGAGTTAACTATTGCTGTAAATGCAAGGTACCCAAAAGACCAGAAGAAATCAGACCTTTTGAGCAAACCTTAATTTGCAAAGGATATTGGATTGACTTCCACCAAGACCTAGATCCAGAAGACCCACGAAGTATAGAGTTCTTCACTAATGGCGAAGGCCGAGGAACGCTAGCGGAATGTAAGCTCTGTAGAGAGCAAGGAATTAGATCTAAGATGATTAAACTAGACTCTATTCGAGAAGATACTCGGTTCTGCAACCTCGAATGCTTGTATGCATATAAAGCTGCTAAGGATGTAGAATGGAATTCAAACTACAACCTATGGACTCGAGTACGCCATTATACTGAATCCACCAGAAATGCAGGACATGCATATAATCTTAACCAAAGTCAGACTATCGACTCGCCCAGATACAGATTGGAGAAAGTGATGAAGACCTCGCTCATGCTCTGGAGCCCCAGGCTGCTGACCTGTCTAACCAAGACTATACCTATAATGAAGTCAATGTTATCATGAGAGCCTCCCAAGTACAATTAAGTGAAACTGAAGAGAACACTCTAAAAAGAATTCTAGAAGAGTCTTTTGATACTAGTCATCCAGACTTTGATCAAAGGAAAGCTATGGAAAACTTACAAAGGAATTTCCAAGGAACCGTTGGACTCTGTAAGGAATGTATTATGGCCAAAAAGAACACTGAGTTAGAACAATTTAACTCCTATTGTGAGGAATGTTATAAAGCACTTCACCCTCCTTCAGATCCAGAAGTTCTGTCTCCTCCAACCTCCCCAACACCGGAATTACCTATCGTTGCACCAATAAAAACTGTGTCAACAACTTTAGAACCCACAGACCTAGTCCCTCTCCTTCAGGAACAGATTAGGCAACAGGCCCAAATCATTGCTCTGCTACAGGAACAAGCTAAAACTTTTGAACACCAGGACCAGACCATAAAGGAATTACAAGCTCAAGTAAATTATTTTGAAAACTTTCACCATCGATTAAGAGATTTGTATAATGAATCCTCTTCCTCTGCAGCCATTGATGATAGTAATGCTCAAAATTTTTGAGTCATCCTGAGCAAGATCAAAAACTACTCGAAGATACAGACAATTCTAGACCCAGAATTATTCGAGAAAATTATACTGTGACTCAGGAAATAAAACCAAAAGTAGGACCCTTAACTACTCACCAAGAAGCTCAATTTTGACAATTGCTTCTTGAATTTGCTGACCTCTTTGCAA
>QKWP01000256.1:37234-155936 GCA_003550325.1 Gigaspora rosea
ATATTTGCTTATAATAAAACAAGACTTTCTATAATATTTTACTGATGCTACTATTGTTAATATGATAAATTAGAATAAATTACTTTGTTATTTAAATATTTAAATTTTATACTAACACATACTTTGTATCTTTTTTTTGCTTAGTATTAGCATATCATTTGACACAAATCATCTATCTAAGTTTATACAATAATAATACTCTTGCACAATTAATGAATGTTTTATTTTAAAAATCTTTAAAGATGATTTTCTTAATATTTATTTGTTATCTATATTGTGCAACTTTAAATATATATGCTATACATAATATGTATATACATATGTACATATGTATATACATATATATATTTAAGCAGAATTTGTCATGATCAAATTACATTATCAAATTGATGAACATTTTATATAATTTATTGTTCTTATTAATAAATCTAGAATATAAAAATTTTATAAATGTTCTTTTTGAACCATCAAATAAGAGAACCTTTTCTAAACATCAATGTTCTTAAAAAAATTCAAATGTTCATTGAGAACCATGAGAACATTAAATTTTAAACACTGCTCACAGCAATTACGGCAAAAAATACGGAATGCCATAACTGTATTAATTTGTAAAATTAATTCTACCACCAACTATAGGTTAACCCATCTGGGTGAAATTACTAGTCACATTAACTACCTGAGATTTTTTTTTAATTGACCCAGGTGACCAAATGGGTTACCCGTTAGGTCACATACCAGGTGACCCAGGTGGTGCCTTTTTTGGACTGGCCTATTTCCACCTAGGTGGCATATTGTCCACCCATCAGGTGACCCGGGTGAAGATTTTTTAGATGGGTCAATTCACTAATACAGTTATTGAGTTATCCTCGTTCAAAGTTCAAAGAAGATTAAGACTATCAAAACAAGACCGCAGTTAAGTTTTCAAACTTTGAACTAGGATAACTCGATATTCATATAATTTAATTCGTGAACCTTATACCAAACAGGGGCTGTATATATTACCATATATAGTAAAATTGGGAAAAATCAATTATTTGTTTATCAAATTTCTGGAATCTGGCACTGTCAGAGCAATAACAAATTTTTTTACTAATCTAACCTTCCTTCTTTACTAAACAAAAGTTGTAGAGCGCATTCTTGCGATTCTAATAGTGGTTAAATTATTAAAATTGGCTTAGTAGATCACAAGATATCGGTAAAAACATTTTGCAAACATATAGAGTTTCTATGTAAACAATAATATTGTTTACATATATGGTTGTGAAATGTTTTTTAACGATATCTTGTGATCTACTGGGCCAATTTTAATGATATTACCACTATTAGAATCACAAAAATGTGCTTTACAACTTTTGTTTGTTTTTTTTGTGTCAAAGTGACCTGCTCTGGGTGAAAGTTTATTTAATCAAGCTGTGGATCAAAGGCGCCTCTTTGGGCGGCCTACAATTGAGTTACATTGAATGAGAGTACAACTAGCCACACGTACAACTTTTGGTTGTCTAATTGAAATAGTCCGCCCGAAGGTTCTATACTAGTTGCCATACCTACAACCCAACTAGGGATTGTCTATTTAAACCCTCTGGTCCAAGCTTCGCATGTCAATTCTACTTGTATCACCAGCACAGCCCTCCAATTCATTAGTCAGTCGAAGACAGTTCCAGATACTAACTACATCCCCTTAGGACTAATTTATCCTTGTGGTACACTTGGTAGAGCAGTCCCTGTCCCACACAGGTATTACCTACACTTCGGTAACTTACGCACTCACCGAGGCAAGCAACTTACAGTCAGGGCAGTATAGGAAATTAGTGTTCTCAGAGTTCTCATGAGAACACTATTATAAATTTGTGCAAAGTTAAATTTTTTACTGTTCACTATTTAAAAATTTTTTGAGAACAGTAAAATAATAATATTGTTCTCATAAGTATAATAATTAGTTATATAATTTTATGGCAAAACCAAAAATTGATGAATAATTTTGATAAAATGGAATTCAATTACAACAATAACAACCACAACCACTTATATTGGTGTTTTTTTTTTTTTTTTAGTGAGAACACTAACCAATTGTTTGAGAACACTTGTAGCTAATATACTGTTCTTATGAGAACTGTGTTTGAGTTCGAAATTTCCAACACTGGTCAGGGGATGCCTAACGCTACCATTTTCTATTCTACTTTTGCCCTTGTAAGGTTCACTCCAACCCCAGTACCGACCATCACTTTCCTATCGGTCTACGTCCTAGACTTCCAATCCAGTTGGCCCGGAAGGGTTGATCTACCTGGCATTAGGTGCCATTATAGTTTTTCTCCCCCTGGTACCTACTTCTATAACATAGGTCCTTTTCCTCTAGTACCTGATCCGGTGGTCAGATTGGTAAACCTTGTCCCTGAGATTAACGTTCGGTTCTTCAGCTCCGGTCCAATATTCCGGTTTTGGTAGCACCTTCAAAGATCTTCACTACTTTCTTACTTGGGTCTTGCCAAATGGGTTCTATTTCCTCAGTTCCTTGGATTTGTCTGTGTCACAAGGTACAACTTCGCCTGAAAGCTCCCATTCAAGATGGTTACCAAGGACTACAGGTAATGTACCCAACTGATTGACAGGAAATGGTTACCGCAACACAGGTCTATTTTTCAAAAGTGTTGCTAGTGGGATTTGAACCCTAGACCTGCCACTTGGGAGGTGACAACTTACCAAATTCCCTAAATTGCCACACCCCTTTACAACTTTTGTTTAGTAAAGAAGAAAGGTTAGCTTAGTAAAAAAATTTGTTATTGCTTTGATAGTATCAGATTCCAGAAATTTGATAAACAATAATTGATTTTCCCTATATATTACTATAGATTTTCACTGTTTGGTATACGGGATCACAAATTAAATAATAAAATCCATGATTTTAGATAAGTAGTTACTAAGATATCTTCGCACAAAAACATATTTAAGTTATAGTGTTATAGAACAACTTTCTTGTTCTATTTCCAGAACATTCTAGAGCACAACAATTGTAAACCAAATAAATGTAAAAATACAAGACACAATTGCGCAACAGGAGTTTTATTAGTTTTATTAGTTTTATTAGTTTTATTAGTTTTATTAGTTTTATTAGTTTTATTAGTTTTATTAGTTTTATTAGTTTTATGAGTTTTACAAAAAGATATATAAACCCTCACTTTCTGACTTTCTACCCACAAGCTTTCTAGCTTAGAATCAGACATCCCTTTCTCCTCCCTCCAATACTTAAATAATTGTATCTCTTGAATATTATTATCTAAATCAATAAAATATATCTTTGCTAAATAAATAATACTCTTGTTAATTAATAAATATAAACTGAACCGCTCTAGTAAAGTAATATTCCACTTCCACACTGCTTCATTTCTTCTCTGACCCTTACAAGATCCCTGTCGCTGTGTGCTATGTTGCAAGTACTATATAGAAGGCTATAGTCGCTTGTAACAATAGTATTATTATATTATTAAGGAACATCAATTTTATTTAATCAGAGTAACTGTAAACAGTTCTGGAGAAGATATTTCACATGATCTTTATTATATAATCATAAACCGGGCACAGATTCTATTTTCGTTTAAGGGTAGAGTGTCAATATTTCAGAATTCCTATAAAATAAATTGTAGATCAACATTGTGTAACTAATATTATATGATTTACATATAAACATCATATAATTTAACCAATCTGAATTAATAATTCTTTGTATAACCCCAAAAACATATAGCATCCCCAGAAAACTTTAATTATATATAAAGTTGAATTTTTTAAAACAATATAAATTGAACCTATTTTAATCTATATGTCAAATAAATTTGAGTTATTAAAAAGTTTATAACATTTTTTTATTACAATGTAAAAATCTAATATACTATGTAGATCATATGAAAAAATGATCTACATACACTTTACCTTTAAGGGTAGAGCGCAGAGTTGCAGATAATTAATTTCATCTGTTGAAACTTGTGAAACTTAAAAAGTAATTTGATGAAACTAGTGAAACTAGATAAAACTAGGTAATTTAATGAAATTGGTAAAACTAGTAATACTGGTGATACTGGTAATACTGGCTAAAGGTAATACTGGTGATACTGGTGATACTGGTATTACATAGTAAAACTGGTAAAACTGGTAATACTAGTAAAATTGGTAAAATTGGTGAAATTGGTAATACTAGTAATACTGGTAATACTAATGAAACTGGTAATGCAGGTAATGTTTAAGATTTTTTTCATTCTCTGCTATCCAGAAGGTCCTAGATACCTTCATCTATTGGCAGAGATCAATGAATGGCGTGTGGCCTCTAAATTTAATATTGTACTAGTGGGTACCAATGTTTTTGTTAAATATGTCATTTGATATCCTGGGTCTCTGGTCCTATAGTGTAGAACCCAATTATGAGTCTGAGTTCTCTAATTTACATGATTCTACTATCTGGATCTTTATAATTTTGTTCTACTCTACTCTATACTCAGTTTATTTCCTCGGCACCCATCATTCAAAACTCTAACTACCAGTAGTGTTTTTAGCTTTAGCTTTAATTCAGGTCCTAGTAGATTGTTCCATACTACTTGGTACTTCCTTTTCCATATACTTCTTCTCAAGGTTTCAGTGTCTTTCCATTTTGGGTATAGGCAGATGCAGGACCCCGAACAATACAAATAGAGGTTATATTGCTATATTATTCACTTTGTGCAACTCTGTTTGGTCAAAATAAGGTTTAACTACCATATATTCCCGAAAATAAGCTACCTTTTTTGGGCCAAAAATTACACGAAAAAACGTGGGGTAGCTTATTTTTAGCGTATAGACATTTTTAAAAAATTGAAAAACGTACTAATAAAAAGTTGTCCAAATGACACCAAATTTTTACTGTTGGTGTATTTTGATGCGCTAAACAAGTTTACTTCATCGAACTTTTGAAGTTCACTTGTAGAAAAAATGTTTTATATGTAGCAACTGCCAACGCGTTTTTTGAGATTTTTGAAAAAAATCTGGGGGTAGCTTATTTTCGGAGTAGCTTATTTTCAGGAATATACGGTAGGCCTCTGCATGGGCTGGGTAGGGCCGGGTAATAGCAATACCCTAGCCCTACCCGTTTGTGTACGGGCTTAACTTTTGAGCCCTTACCTTACCATAGGGCCCAAAACCTAATACCCTAGCCCAGCCTATCAGGCCCACAAGTACCCATGAACTACCTGTGGGCCTAAATTTACTATGTAAAATTATCATTAATGAACTGTTGATGCAAATAACGGCTTAATATTTTAAAAAATAAATATTTTAGTTAAATTAATTAATAAAGCTTGACTTTGGACTTTATATGAAATATCTCACGTCCCAATATGATCGCATGATGGGATTTACATGTTATTTATAGCTGTTTTCAAAAAGGTGTGAATGACCAGGAATCACTATATCATGGGAAATTCACGATATTTCCAAAATTTCTTATCTTTTTTTACCTTCGCTTTTAACAGTGAAAAATTCTCAACAATTTCCCAATAAAAATAGTTTTTATAGTTCAATAAAATAACACTATTCTAAGTTAAAGGTATTTTAACAGTTGAATTAAGAAATTTTTAATAAATTCATAAAAACGGTGGTCATCTTGAGACTTGCTTTATACAGTAAATCAACTATTTATCAATTAAAAATTACAGTGCTTTAACACATTACTTAAAGTAAAACTTTTACTGATTTTGATAATTATAATGCAATATTTTTTTTTGAACAAAAGAAACTTGATCTTCTGTCCAATTGGGCGTAAAAATTCGTGTATTGTAATATCATATTTGCATTTTTGTGTTTGCAAATCAACTCCACTATATGAACACTTTCGGCGACTAAAGCAAGTCCCTCTTATTATATAAGTTTTGTATCTAGTGCGTTTGCCATCAATATTAATACGATTATAAAACACCCATTCTAGCAGTAATATTATTATCTACTTACAATTCCGATAAAGAAAGATGGCAAAGAATTAGAAAAGAAGTTAAAAAATAAATTGTCATGTAAATGTAAACGTAGAATCTTCATGTAGATATAAATAATACACATTGCAATAATTTGTTTATATAGCGATAATGATAATGATTAGAAAAGGGTATCACGCACTTATCAGTGCGAGATTCTTAATTGTTACATGGCTAATAATATAAAAATTACAATGGACATCAATAATTATCTCACTGATAAGTGCATGATGCCCTCTCTAATGATAAGAAAGTTAATTATTAAATTCTGATTTCCTGATTCCCCATATGGGCATATGTCATAAAAATTATCTGTTTACACCTTTTTGAAAACAGCTATAATTCGAATTTCATTATTTCCCTGGAGAAATTATTTTTAAATACTTTATTTCCCCGGAAAATTAATTTTTTTGATTGGGAAATTATTATTTTGGATAAACCATCACTTACAGAAACATGGAATGAAAGATCAGATGAATTAAGTTTAAAATGGTTATATACGTATAGTTTTCGTTCTAGATATGAAAAATTCAAGGTTGATGATAATCTTAATGAAACAGATTTTATTTGGACTCGAGAAGAACACACGTAAATAGACTAATTGTACTTAACTAGCCTAAAATTAATTTTAGTATTTTTTAAATAAAAAATAGATTTATTACATTTTATATCAATAATTGTATAATTAATAAGGGCCAAATATTCAAAAATCCCATATATGAAAGGCCAAAAGTATTAATATGGAAGGATCAAAAGTACTTTAAAATTCTTATATAGTAGGGCCGAAAGTGTTTTAAAATTCTTTCAAGAAGGATCAAAAATACTTAAAATTCTCATTTGATTGGTTAAAAGCAATTAATTCATATCAATTCAAATGACAGGGAAGTTCCGATACATTATTTCATTGTGATTTTTACTTCAATCTGACAATTTGAACAGTTTTCTACAATACTTCTAGGCATTTCTTGAGCGGAATTAGAATTAACAGCTGAAAGAACTTCTTGAGTATCTTCCTCAACTATTTTTGCGACAGATTTTTCAGTGGACTAATAAATGGTTTTGAAGCATCGAATGGTTTGAAAGGTCTTGGTTTTGAAATTTTAGGGCGAATTCGACGAACTATCTGAATTAGGAATAGATGCAAGTAGTGATCGTAAAGTACTTTTATGCTTTACTAACACTTTCACTATAAAATATTAATTCAAATGCTATAATTTTTTAGACTTTGCTTTAACTTTATTCCTTGATAATACTATCAAATCAAGCATGGTTACAATTGAACATTTATAGTAAGAGTTTTTCTTACAGAGAAAAAAGGATAAAAAAGAAAATATATGCTATTCTGCCAAAAAATTCTCAAACTTATAAACAATATAAAAGGTCCTTTCTTTTTTTTGTTTTTTTTCTATTTTTTATTTTTTTTTTATTTTTTTTTATTTTTTTTTATTTTTTTTTATTTTTTTTTTTTTTTTTTTTTTTTTTTTTTTAATTTTTTTAAAAACGCCGTATTTAGTTATCACTAATAACCTGTTGAAGCGAAAAAAGCTAATTATAATTGAAAGATAGGATTCATTATTTGCAATTCATTTAGCATTCTATCTAATATTATCTGAACGAATTATCAGATATATTGTATGTTATTGAAATTCGGCTCAGACAAGGTATGATATTGGAATATTCTATCAAGCAGAATTGAAGATATAAATTTAAATCCGTAATCTATAAAAAATGCCAGTAAAAGAATATTTAATTTAATTAGTGCTATAAATAGTATAAAAACAGCAAGTTTAGATTGAATATTTTTTTACATTTTACTAAATTATAAGTCCCATTCAAATTTTGTTTACGCCTCTAACCAATTTTGCTGACACATTAATGCTGTTATTGTGTTTGGGTCTAATGAAGCACGATAATCATCGATAATACGTCCTGTGCAACTAAACATTTGTTCAGATGCAATGCTAGTAGATGGTATCGCGAGAAAGTCTCGGGCTATTACCGACAAAGTTGGAAAGCGATCTTCATTAAGTTTCCACCATGCAAGAACGTTAGTAGTTTTAGTTGCAGTTTGTTCATCTAAATATTGATTAACTTCATAAAGCATATTATCTTCATTAGATTGAGAGCTTCTTATAGTATATTCAAAAAAATCATTAATATGTTCTTTGAGCATTAATGTATCATCTTCAACACTAATTGCTTCGTGACTAGTTGAACGTTTAATTGCTAGTAGAGAGTAGTAAGTTTGAAGATATATAGTTTCGAATCTAATTATTAAATTATAAATAATGTTAATAGTATAAAGTTATAAATAATTAAATATATAAATATATACTTTTTTTAATATCTTGTATTTTTTCATTAAGTTCATTTGATTCTAATTTTTCTTTTTCACAATAAAAGAATAAAATAAATTGTAACTTATAACGAGGGTCAAGTATGCATGCAATAATATATAAAAAATTACTATCATCCCAATATTTATTAAACTTTTCCATCATAGGTCCAGAAATATCACGAATAAAGCTATTATCATGATATCTCATATTGAGAAGATGAGTACGAATATTTAAAATAGAAGCGAAGGCATTGTTGAGAGTTGGATAGGAGTTTGCCGACGATTTTAGGGTATCTGTTTTTTTTTAAAAAAAAAAATTCTTTAAACAAAACTAATAATATGTATTTACTTATCGCTGTTTTCAAAATGATTGAGAATAGTAATATTTTTTAATATTCGAATACCTGATTAGTTTAATTAGCCCCTAAAGGTTTTAAACCCACAGGATTATTTTTTTGCTTTGAAAAATAAAGAATGAGAAAGTAGCAAATACTAAATTGCCTGTGCCTGTATTTGGCGTATCTTTAATGTGTATGTAAGGTGTAGTCATACATACCCATTAAAGATACGCCAAATACAGGCACAGGCAATTTAGTATTCGCTACTTTCTCGTTCTTTATATTCTTTTTCAGAGCAAAAAAATAATCCTGTGGGTTTAAAACCTTCAGGTGCTAATTTTGTTGTATACGCAGGGGACATACGTGCTGGTTGATTTTGTTAAGAATATTTAGCATTATAAGCAAGTAGAACATTGATCACATTGATCAAAGATCAATTTCAACTATGTAATAGTAATTGTTTAACAATTACTATTATATAGTTGAAATTGAGCTTCGATCAATGTAATCAATATTTTAAACTAATTAGTAATTAGTTTAAAACATTGATCGAAGTTCGATTTCAACTATATAATAGTAATTGTTAAACAATTACTATTATATAGTTGAAATCGACAAATTAATTATAAGCAAACAGCCAGCGAGAAAGATGATTATCAGCAACAGCGAGATGAAACCCTAATAAATGGCAGAAGAGTTTATGATTGCTACATGATGGTGTTAAATAAAAGTGAAACTCCTCCGCCTACTCCAAACTAATTAGGTATTCGAATATTCGAGTATTTACAAAAAAATTTTTTTAAAATATTGCTATTCTCAACCATGTCGATAATATTAAATAAATACATAAATAACGTACAATCATAAAATGGTTTTAAGATAGTACAAATATTATCTGCTTTTATCCATTCGTTTTTCTTGGGTACATCAGGGAAAGTTCGATCACGATCTCCTATTCGAATAATCATATTCTTCATTTTTATTGCTGATCGTAACATTGTGAATGTAGAATTCCAACGGGTATCACAATCTAATGATGGGATAATAGGATTTTCAGATTCATATTCGCAGATATCTAAATATGCTTGACGTCGCCTTGGAGTTGAGTATATTGCTTTAACACAGTTGCAAATCTAAAAAAATTAAATAATTAATTAAAAAATTATTAAATAGAAGCTAAATAATATATAAGTACCTTATTAATTGCTCCTAAAATTTTTTTTAAACCATCGTTCACAATGAGGTTTAAAATATGAGCAAAATAGCGGTTATGGAAAAGTTTTTCATTAATATTAATAAGCGAATCGTGAGAGATATAATCGACTAATTCATGAATTGCAACATTATTCGAGCTTGCATTATTAAGCGTAATAGTTTGTAACTATAATATAAATAATAAAAATTTTATTAAAATAAGAATTAATAAATATATTTTTAATTATAATCGTATAGTATCGGAAAAATATATAATTGGCTAATTATCACTACGTAATGACATTGGATATTTATACCTTATTAGTAATTAAATGCTCATCCGTTTCAACTTTAATACAATTAGCAATATTAACCCCAGAATGAGGAAACAGAATTAGTTTAAATGATAGTAAAACAAAAACAAGTTTCTAGTTTTTATTAATAAAATGCGCTGTAATCGCCAAATATCCAAGTTGCTGAACCGAGGTCCAAATATCACAGGTTAAAGAGATTTTACTATCTACATTTTGAAGATCATTTTTAATAAAACCTTTCTTTTATCATAAGCTTTCATAACATCTCACTTTACTGTGTCAGGACTAATGGTAAAATTAGGCAATACTCCATTAAGAAATTTTAGAAATCCTTGCTTTTCCATAAGCTTTAATAACATCTCACTTTACTGTATCAGGACTAATGGTAAAATTAGGCAATACTCCATTAAGAAATTTTAGAAATCCTTGCTTTTCCACGAACTGAAAACTTAGTTCATCTCTAATTATCATGTCAACTATATTTTTACGACATAAGTTTTTTGATGGTGGTAACGAAAGTACTAAAATCTAATTGTGTTTGACCATTTGATGGATTTGGTGGATTTGATGAATCGGCATTAGATGCTTTATACTTTCTACTTGATTTGAGATAACATCGAAGGTGGAATGTTCCAGCGCCTTTTTTATGGCTAAGTTTGCTTTTACAGTAATTACATATAGCTTTTTGTTCATTTGTTATTAAAGTATAATGCTCTCAGACAGGAAATGTATATTTTTGTAAATTAGTCAAATTAGTAACAATTATCTGATCTAACTATTGCAGAAGCAGAGTCATCAGGTCTTATTGTATTATCTTCGTTATGGTCATAGTTATCTGTATTGGCTTCATTATGGTCATAATCATCCATATTATAAACTTTTTTTTTTAGAGAAATTTTATTTAACAATTGAATTTTTAAAAAAAAAATTAACAATGAATTAGTGGCAAGTGCTTAGTAAGTTTTATATTTATTAGCGGATTTGTTAATAGGTTCGTTAATGGATTTTATTAGTTAGCTTTATTAATTGGTTTTAATAGTAAGTTTATAATAATGAATTGATCAAACCAACAAAAAAGAATGATGATTCATAAAGTAAATCTAAAACCCTTAAAGTCTATTTATATTTGTAGCATGATATAATTTCGATTCATGTTCTCCATATGGGCGGATTTGATTCATATGATGATGGGTTGTTATTAACAACCCATCATCATATAAATCAAATCTGCCCATATGCATGATAAAGAAACTTTAGAATCTGCACCTCAGTATAGGATAATTCATTGAGATAAGTAAAATTTATCATTCTCAATAATGACAAAACTTACCATATTCTCACAAAATAAAGCCATCTGCACGATAGTCTGAGTATATGCGTATTGTTCAGAATACACGCACGTTAGGTGTTCTTTGAGACAAAAATAAATTTTCTCAAACATGTCTGTTATATCAAATTATTTGTTAAAACTCATGCGCATTGCTTATTCAAAATCTTAGTACACACACGAATAGTTGTTATCAAGTACAATAATTTTGGCTTATCTCAAGAATTCTTAATTCTTCTGCATAGAAGTATTCATGTGTATACTAAATAATTGCTATTGAGAGTGAAAACTGAACTGGTATGTATGGGAAATCTAAAACCTTAATTAATTAGAAATTGGAGATAAGCAAAATTTGGGTTTGGATCAAAATCCCAAAAATAAGGATCCCAATATGGTTGAAATTCTAGCCACATTGAGCTAATCCTGTCGTGATTTGATCCTGTCAGGATTCCGTTTATCAGGATTTTGACCAAAACCACTAAATTTGTTTTTCAACAGCTTATTTCAGTTTCACTACATACACTCATATGTGCAGACATTTTATTCTGGTAGTATATCAAAGCTTTATACGTACAGGTATTATATAAAATTTTTTAAAAGGTTTTTTTTTTTGTATAAAAAAAATGATCTTTTCTTAATAATTATGGCAGTATAGTAGTACATTGAAATAAAAAAGACTGCCAAGAAAAAATCGCCAAAAAAGTAAACAGTGACGCATATAATTTACTTATTTGACAAACCACCTCAACGTTTCATTCTTGGTGTTATTGTTATGTATACATACGTATGTACGTATATTGGGGTTAAGAATTAATATAGTACGTATATATTATAAAATAAAATTAATTTATTATTACGTAGTCTGGAGCCTTAATAAAGCTTAGAACGTCATGCGAATATAACATCTATATACTAATAGGTACCCAGGGTAGGATAACAGGTAATACCCTAGCCCTACCCATTTGTGTAAGGGCCTCACATTTAAGCCCTTACCCTTATCCTAGTGCTTAGAAATTAGTACCCTAGCCCGGCCTTCAAGGTACTACCCGTGAGTACCCATGGGCCTACCTGGCCCATGCGGAGGCCTAATATACGATAATCAGAGTTTCAGATTTTGGATAAAATTTGTAAAAATTTTATATTAAAGCAAATATAACCTCTATTAATATTTTTCGGGCCCTGCAGGTGTGTTCTGACTTTCAAATCTCATTATTTTTTCTTTTATAGATCAGTATTACTTGTTCTAATTTGGGAAGTCCTTAATTTTAACAACTTTTCTTGTTAGATATTTCATTTTCTGGTATTATCTGACCTTGTAGTATTGTAAAACAATCTTGTTTATCTTGTTGTAGTTATCTGTTATAAACAGAAACTCATCTCTTGGCATCTGTATGGGCAGGGCCAGCTATAGTACTCTAAGAGTAGTACCACTAGGACTGGGCTTGGGCATCAAATTACAAGCCCTAGGACAGATTAGGGCTAAGAATCGCAGACCCTTTATTATATGGGTAGGACTAGGGTACTACTACTACCTGGCCTATATACCTATAGGGTAGCTCGTTATATATTACATAACTATTCACCAATCTTAAAACTTATATTGATCAATAATCTTTTTTTATAATAATCCTATATATACAATATGAATAGGTTGGCTTTTTAATTTTTCTTTAATTTTATTTCTATGTGTATATTTAATTTGGTTATTAAATATTGTTGATCGATTTTAAAATTGTAATAAATACAAAAAAATAGTGTAAATAGTTTTTTTTTTATAACTTAAAAATTCATAAAAACTAATGTCGAAATAAAGTGGAAACATTGAATAAAGTAAAAATAGCAAATAAAGTAGAAACATCAAATAAAGTAGAAATGTTGAATAAAGTAGAAATGTTAAATAAAATAGTATAAAAATGTTTTTTTTTTGTTTTTTTTTATATTTTATACTATATATATTTATGGTATATGGGATCTTTGCTAGGAAAATCACCCTTCAAGATTTTCTGATTAGATAAATTTGGCCCAAACTTAGTGCAGAATATCAGTTCTTATTTATACTATTATTTTATTGATTCTATATTTATTTAATAAACTATAGAATCAATACTGTAAAGGCTGAGTTACATGTAAATAAGAACTGATATTTGGGTCTAAGTTGGTCCGAATTTGCATGATCAGAAAATCTCAAAGAGTAAATTTTCTAGCAAAGATCCCATATGGCAGATTATACATCAAATGGGCTTAATAATTTTTTATTTTTATTTTTTTTATTAAACCCGTAGGTACCCCCATGGGTACTCGCAGACTTTAAAGGCTGTGTAGAGTATCAATTTTGGGCTCTAGGAAAAAAGTAAGAACTTGGATATTAAATTAAGCCAGAGTATTACTACTACCTGTCCCTATATAGCCAGTGCAGAGGCCTAATTCTCTCAAAGATCATTCCTATTCATGGTCCTAACACAGTTTTGTTTCCTATTGGCCTTAAACTGGCTACCTTGCGAATATGACCCCAGAGTGCCAACTACTGTATTGTCGATTCAGAGTCTTATATTTAAAATTTTTTAAAAAATTTACTTTTGTTTAAATGTTTTTTTTAATAATTTTGAAATTATAAGTAGCAAAACTGCTCGAAATTACATTATCTAAATTTTATTACCAGTATTATAAATATTATAATATTGCTAATTTTACTAGTACTGGTATTTTCACTAGTATTATCAGTATCACTAGTATTACTAGTATTACTGATATTACTAGTATTACTGGTTTTACTAATTTACTAGTTTCATCAATTTTACTAGTATTTCTATTTTACTAGTTTACCATTTTTATTAGTTTCACCAGTTTTACTAGTTTCACCAGTATCACCAGTATCACTAGCTTTACTAGTTTCACCAGCTTCACTAGTATTACCAGTATCACTAGTTTCACTAGTATCACTAGTTTTACTAGTATCACTAGTTTTGCCAGTTTTACAGGTTTCACTAGTAATACCAGTAACACCAGTTTTACTAGTATTATAAGTTTCACCAGTTTCACCAGTTTCACTAGTTTCACCAGTTTCACCAATGCTTATTGGTAATTGGTAACATTACAGTTTAGTTTCACTTAGCAGCCAGTATTTAAAATTGGCTTGCACAAGATGCACATGTCAAGTACATTTTTTTTTTGTGCATAAAAATCTAGATAAGTAAATGCACATTTTGCATTTAAAATTAATTTAAATGATTGCACAGAAAAAGCATATGCAATAAAAATTAAAATTTTTATGCACAAAAATAATATGCAACAAAAATTTAAAATTTTAATGCACAAAAAATAATTAGCAATTATATTTTATTTTTTTGGAAGCTTTAATATAACCAATAAAATTTAAAAAATATCAGTAATTATTTTTTTATGTACTGTTATTCATTTTATATACCTATAAAAAAATTTGTAATTTTTTTTATAGAAATGTAAAAAAAATCTAATATTAATAAAATATCTGCTTATTTAAATAAAATTTAGAGTAAATGTATTTTGTTCTTCTGAACAACTTTTTTTTGTATAAAATCATATTATTTTGACTTTTATAAATAGCAATAATCAATAATTGTGTATAAAGTTTTTTTAAAATTTATTATAAAAAATTTTATATACAATTATTGATTGTTGCTATATAAAAAGACAAAATAATACTAAGCAAATCAGATTTTTATGCAATAAGAAGTTGTTCAGGAGAATAAATATATCAATAATAAAATTATTATATAAATCAGTTAATATTTCATAAATATATTTTTTATTTTATGTTTCTACAAAAAAAAATTACAAGTTTTTTATCTATTTTTGTTGATAAGTAAAATAAAAACAATTCTAATAAGAAGTGAGCTAGGTGCTAAGAAAAGGAACCAAATTGACAAAACAAAAGATCTAAGAAAATCAATTTTTGTATTGTAAATCTTATAAGAAAATACAAACTTTAAAGGGCTACACTGCAAAATTTTATTAATACAATTAAGTAAAAAATTATCCTAATATTATTCTAAATTGATTTATATAAAAAATTACTCTTGAAAAAATTGTCAATTTGGCCCTTTTTCTAGCACTTAGCCCAAGTTATCTAATTTGCATAAAAATTTCAGGGTAGTTATATTTTATCTTTTTTAACAATTTTTTTATTACAAAAAGCTGATTTAATCAATAAAATTGCAACTTTTCTATATAGAAACTGTCTATTTTTATTGATTGTGAAAAGTAATTTTATTATTAAAATTAGACAACAAATTCTAAAACAATAATAATTATAAATATAATTGTAACTATATAGAGGTGTTTTTAATATAAATAAATAGTAGGTAAGGAGAGCAACTATATTTGTATTAATTTAGTTAATAGCTAACCTCTTATTCTGCACTATTTTAGTTGATGTGATAGTCTCTTTAGTTAAATAATAACTATAAATACAATAATAATTTGTAAATTGAAGATTTTACTATATCGATCTTAATAATTTTTTATATGTACATATTTGCAAGTAAAAATTTTTTTATATGCACCCATGTGCAAGCAATGAATTGTTTGTGTATTTAAAACCTGTATATTACTTGCATTTGTGCAAGTAATTTTGGATCTGAATTTTAAACACTGCTAGCAGCTTTAGTAGAGTATCAGATTGTAGATCAACTTTGTGTAACCAAAATCATATGATTTACATGTGAACATTATATGATACACCCAATCAGAATTAACAATTCTTTGTTTAACTCCCAGAAAACTTTGATTATATGTAAAGTTAATTTTTTTTAAAGCAATATATATTGCGAAACTTAACTATTATAAACAACCTATTTTAACCTATATGTCAAATAAATTTAATACAAATTGGCTCAGTTGTTAAAAAGTTTGATCAGAACATTTTTTTTATTACTATGTAAAAATCCAACGCATCTGATGTCTCAAATAAGCAATTGATTAAATTCTACTTATTTATTCCCTGCTGCGTTATCGATTTTAGAAGTTGATTGTACCAGCTTTTCCTGCTGGAATCCTGATTAACCATGTGAATGTTAATCTGCCACTGCCTTTGCAAACTGTTGACGTTACTGTTAACTTGAAAGTTTCTTATTAAAATATTCCCAAGATCTTAGCATCAGCTGCAACATTCGGTTTAGTAAAAGTTTAATAATTTTCTAATAATTTTCAAATTTGGCTCATGATTGCTGCGAAACCGATTCACATTACTATGTTCTGCATACGTATTGTTCATATGCCCTCAAAACTGTAACGTAAAATTGAAACGAAACTATTTCTTACAAAAAAAAAACAAGAATGACTCTAAATTTTGATTAAGAAACCATCTTCTGTAGTCAGCAGTAATTAAAATGTTTCTTATTACGCTTTACTAACAGATATTATTTCTATCTCTAATTAGAAATTTAATTGGCCAAAAATTATGGAAAAGACCAATTTTTAGGTGCACTGTCTAAAAATATTAATATGTACGTATGTACATATGTACGTACATGTAACAATAACAGTTTCTCAAGGGTGAACATAGATCAATTTTCATATGATTTACGTGATACAGCAAAATTTTATATAGAAATCAAACACATGCTTCTAATAAAACTTTTTAGAATTATTGCCAATGTTCCCCAAAATTTCATGCCATATAATTTGAAGCTTCTTATTTGTCATAGTAAAATTTCAAACCCTATATCATTTGAAAAAATCTACCTTTATATATTGGTAAAAAAAACTTAGGTGACTCCAAATTTCCTTAGATTGCACAAAAATTATTAATTCTGATTGGTTGAATTTATGTTGTTTACAATCCTGATTGGTCGATCACCTGATTTTATATGATTACAACGTGATTACTATTAAATTGATCTACGTTCACCCTACCCTTAATACAATACAAAATTCATGACATCAAAAATATTTGTGGGCGAAATGCCCAAATTAATAGAAATTATTCTTAATAATCTAAATAATGAATTTTATTCCTTATACTCGTGCACGCTTGTGAATCGATATTGGTGTAAAATATCAATTCCTATTCTTTGGCAAAACCCATTTTCATTAAAAAAAAAACCATTATTCATTAGTAGATAATTTTCTTCTCTTGACGAGAACGAAAGATTAAATTTGAAAGGATATGAGATAAATACAAAATTTCAAAATACACTATTTAATTATGCAAGGCTTTTAAAAGTTCTCAATTTATCTAATCTAGAAAGTATGACTGAGAAATGAATCGTTTGCAATATTGTTGAAACAAAACCATTTGTTTATCGTGGCGAAAAAGAACTAAAGAATCACCTAATTAATTTATTATTTAAAATATTTATTGAAAGTAGCGTCACTTTGCATAAATTATATTTAGGATTTCCTTATTTCTTAAAATTAAGCCAAAGATCTTTTATACATTAGAACAAAATGTGCAATTTTTCTCACGACTTCAATATTTACGTTTGAGTACAATTTCAGTTAGCAGCATTGAAAGTGTTACTACATTATTAAGGATCTTGGCAAAACGTACTATGAAAATTTGTGCTTTGGAATTTAAAGAATTTTTTCTGATTATGGTCTACAATTAATTTATACTAAGTGTTATTAAATCACAAAAGCAACTTGGTCAATTTAGTTTAGTTGGCAAAAGATACCCAAAATATCTTAGAGAATTCTATGCCATCATTTCAGCTTTAGAGATTCGTAGGAACTCATTACAAGAAGTTAATATAGAGTATTTAGATTATAATGTAATGCAGAGTTTGAGATACTGAAAAATTGTAAAAATTTAGAAACTTTTCGTATCAGGCATTGCGATTTGAGACTGTTAAAAATATTAAATTGTAAAATCAGCACTTTAGAGATAGTTAATTACAAAATTAATTCATCGACCTTGGTACAAATTTTAGAAAAGTTTGGTTTATTACTAAGAAGATTAAAACTCAAATTTGAGAAGATTTATCAATCATTGTTACTAGAAGTACTTAAGTTCTTCTGCCTAAACATTATATACCTTGACATTTCATATATTAAGTTTTCCACACAACTCATAGAACATATTGGTAATTTGCAAAAACTTCATTTTCTCAAATTACGGTTCGATGGTTACGAACATGCACCAGAAGAATTACAAAAAATGCTAGTTATGCAGTTTGCAGAAATATTGCCATTAACATTGCACTATCTTGATTTAGCTAGTAATTGGCAACAATTAGTGATACAGGTCGACCCGGCCCAATGGCCGGGTCGATGGGCAGATCGACCCTCAGCCTGCACCTTTGTGGGCTGGGCCGGTTAATAAAAGAAGTGTTAGAATCATTTTTCTTCTAAGCATATTTTCAGGCTAGAAATTGAATAAAAATCGGCAAGTCATTTATAATAATATAAAAGAAGTTGACTTATTTAGGTGATAAATTGGCAAATATAATATAAGGATCCTTATAAGAAAAGTGGTACAGGTGGTGGTACAGGTTGGTATCAGAAATGCTCAAAATAGCACAGATCTTGTGGCATGTTGTGAAGGGCTCCCGCTCTGCAGTTTTTTGTTTTTATATATTTTGATTATAATTAGTAGTATTCGCATATTTATATATATTAGAATTTGTTTATAAAAATAGGTTCAAACTACAGCCTTATATATACATTACCTTATTAGTATAGTTGTCAGTCATATCTGACAGATTGGTCAGTTTAGTCAGATTGGTCAGATTAGTCCGATCAGTCAGATTTGTTAGATCTGACAGATATGAAAGATCGATCATTTGGATAGTTCAAGCAATTGTAGAACCTGTATAAGAGTAGTATTAGTGCAGTAATGTAAAAGTATAAATACGATATCTCTTGTCTTTAGAGCAAGTCAGCTTTTGGAGCTCAGTTGAGTTCGAAGTTTGAGTTTAACGTTATAGAGCGATAACTTTCGAAATTAGAGTAGAAATGTTAGCTCTAGTGATTATCTCGATATAATAAATAAACTGTTATTGTTATAAACTGATATCTTCCTGATAGGTGAATTCGTATTGAAGTATAAATCCCGTGACCTAATATTAGAGTCTCGTGATCTAGTTTAGAGTCTATCTCGACCCTAGTTAATCAGACCAAGTATCAATGCCATACCAAGACTCTTTGAATCTTGAGACCCGGACAAATCTTCCATGCCTCTTTCTGTCTACTAGTTCAAGATTTACGAGTCTTGAGAGCATGTCAAGTTGATATTAGTTAGTGTTAGTAGTGTATTGTGGTAAAATTTACACAGAGGGTTTATTTTGCCCCTCACAACGTGCAGGAACATTTTACAGAATGGCACAGTAAAAATGGCATGGATATTGTAGCAAAGGATAGTACGTAATATCACGTCATATGAAATGGCACGTTCAGATGACACGTATATATACATTACACACATGTTGGCTCATTATATATGTTGGCTCATTTTGTGGAGAGTGAAAGATCAGTAAAGAATTTTTTTTAATAAAAGAGTGATATCTCATGATTTCACTAATAAAGCTTCCCTGTGTATTTTAACAAAAAAAATTTCTTACAAAATTTTGCATCATAGGCAGTTAGCTTATTCATCTTATATTGATTACCTATGTAAATTTATGTTTTAATAGTTAATCCACTTTGTTATCACGGTTGCACATAAATTTACGTTCATTACTTGTACCAAATCTCGTGCTGATTCGACTATTAAACTGCTACAAAACCCATGCTATTTATGGTCCAATTGGGCACACGGTCCCTCACGGTCCACCGAATCTGAACCAACTCAGGCCTTACTTGTACAATTCCAGACCTTGACCCATGCCAAAATGACCTGTTCCTATCTGATTCCATCTCATGCCTATATAGTACATTTTTCTTATAGGGGATCAGAAATATTCAGTGGTATAGACAATCAATCAACATAAAATACAATGTGCTAAAAGTTTTTCAAGGACAAAAAGAATAAAAATTAAATCGTTAAATATCACAAAAGTTCGACAAGAAACTCCTGATGGCCTTTTGCATGTTTAATATAGATATGTTGACTGATTTTAATTAGAAAAAATTACACTAGCAAAAGGTCAGCCTGGTCGACTGGCCCAAGCTTTTTTAGGATCAACCCTGGCCCATGATTTTTTCATCGACCTATAATACTAGCTACAATCATATATGGATATTTTTTCAATTATTGCAATGCACCTCTAAAAAAGCTATTAATTTTTGACATTTATAACAAGAAAAATGCTAAAGCAATCATTGAATTCTGCAAACAAAGCAAAACTTTAAATTATGTAAATGTATTAAGGTATTGGAATCATAATTATATACAGGAAGTGAATAAATATTTTACTGTATTACCATATAAACGTATTGTTGTCTTGCTAATTTCTATAAATTCCTCTTATCTGTACTGTTCAAATGTACTATTTCAATGTAGTTAAGCAGCTAAACTATAAAATAAAATCTAAAATATAACAAGTGTAAAGGATATTACTAAGAGAGTTGTTTATGTGATATCAGTTATGTTAATGAGCAAATAGTAGTCTGGTTTATATTATTTATATCGAAAAAGGTAGTAGTTTGTAAGTAAATAAATTTAGTTTTGATCAACTCACTGATAATTACTTCGCAGCAACTTAGTTCACAGACAGCTAATTTTACAGCCAAAGTTATTTTACAGATAATTAATTTACAGACAAGTACGTCTCATAGACAGCTTATTTTACAAAATAATTCTAGTCATTGTTATTAGGATTAGGATTAGAATTATATTTAAAATTAGTGCAATTTATAAAAAAGATTGTGAGAATGAATAGTTGGTGAAATATATTTTATACGAAATAAACTTGAAATTGCCTTATATTTCAGATAATATAGCATATAAATTATTGTAATATAGATATATATGAACTCAATACAATAAAATACATGAAGTTGAATGGTTTATTTTAACATTCAGCTTAACAACTGTTTTTTTATATTCACATTTCATTTTAGATGAATATATTTTAAGCGTTCTTCATTCTTATGAAGTAAAAATAATGTTAATAGCAAATATTTATGAAGTTTTTAATATTTCATATACATGTGCTAGATTAAGGTGGATAAAATAAAATAAAATAGTAAATACATAAGGTTGAATAACTTATTAAATGCTGGGAGCAAAAGGTAAAGCATTCCAATTTTTTTTAATATAGTTATAGATTCAAAATATTAAAAAGAAACAACTCTTTTAATATTTGTTTTTTGCTAAATTCTTGTTTTGTACAAAATTAGCAAAATTTTAATATGATTTTTAAGCTCAATTTTCTTTATAACTTGTTCTATATTTTCAAAAATTTAATTTAAGTTAATATATAAATAAAGAAACATCAAAGTCTTGAAGTTTATAGTAATTTCATATATTTTTATTATAATTTAATATATATAAAATTTTTATATGATATATCATATGACTAATATAGAATTCAAAAATAATAAATGTTGTTTATTAAATTACAGGTACAAAACTTAATAGGTACTATAAAAGTACCTTTATTCAAAGTTTATAAAAACTAGAGCTTTGACCTAGTCAAAAAATACTGACCCAAGTATGACCTGTTGACCAGGTTATAATCTGTGTTATTTGGATCATATAGAAAATCATAATTTAACTCTTAAAAGTTTAATATACTGTAATACTTTAATTAGAGTATAAAGAGCAGTTTGTTTCCAGATATTTAACAGAACTTTTTGGATTTTGTATTGAAAAATTTTTGACTTTGCTTATAATTTGAGTTCATTTATTTTCTATATTAGTGAATACTAGATTACTGTGTTTTAACAATATTGCTTATAAATTTGATCCATATTATTCATGATCTGTTTAAATTAAAACAAAGTGAATATTGATATTTATAAACAAATTGCATTTTAGTAGATTTTTGCTTACTTGAATTCTGACCCACTTGACCTGGTTAGAGAATTTTTGACCTGTGCCCATTGGGCCAGGTGAGCTGTATGAGTCATCCAAACCAGATCATAGCTCTAATAAAGACAAAAAAAAATATAAAAATTATTATAGTTGCTTATAGTAGTTGTACTCTAAAATATATTACTAGTAACTACTAAATTACCTAGATATGGTCTTGTGCAGAAAGATTTGTATCTCATAAAATTATATAGTTTTGACTCTAAGTAACATTTTTATATTTCTGATTAATTATTAAAAATTTTTTAACAGGCCCAGGACATGTCCCTTTTATTGTTATCTATAATTAAAATTTTAAAAAAAATATATATAAATTTACTATATAAATTTAAGCTAAGATTCTTTTAAATCTTACTTATTAACTTTAAATTAAATTTTTTAGGAATATAGAACAAGAGGAGAAGAAAAAATTAAGCTTTAAACTTAAATTAAAATTTTGCCAATTTGTACAAAACGAACATGTAGCTTCGCCAAAAACAAATATTTTTCGATTTTAAAATTATGAATATATGTAAAATTATACTCTGAACAACTTTACTTAGGCGAACTAAGTAGCTTACCTTGTAAGAAAAATGGGTTATCTATGTACTAAATTTAAAATTTTTGGGTTTTAAATATAAACCGTTATTTTTTGATTAGGTAACCTACTCTGGGCCCTTAAGCAAAGTTGTATGGCACGTAATTCTACTTAATTCAAAGTTACTGTAATTTTCTCAGACCTTTTACTAAGTGAAAAATGGGGTTAAAGTTTGGAAAAAAATTTTTTTCTTAAAAATTTTTTAGAAAAAAAAATTTTTTCCAAACTTTAATCCCATTTTTCACTTAGTAAAAGGTTCAAGAAAATGTGCAGTAATCTTAGACCAAGTAAAATCATGTGCCAAACTAAACAACTTTGCTTAAATAGGTTACCTAATCAAAAAAAAAAGTTATATTTAAAACCCAAAAATTTTAACTTAGTATATATATAACCCATTTTTCTTACAAGGTAACCTACTTAGGTCGCCTAAGTAAAGTTGTTCAGGGCATGATTTTACATAGACTTATAATCTTAAAATTGAAAAATATTTGTTTTTGGCAAAGTTACATTTTCGTTTTGTACAAAATTGGCAAAATTTTAATTCAATTTTTAAGCTCAATTTTTTCTTCTTCTCTTGTTCTATATTCCTGAAAAATTTAATTTAAAGTTAATAAGTAAGATTTAAAAGAATCTTAGCTTAAAGTTATATAGCAAATTCATATAATTTTTTAAAAATTTTAATTATAGACAGCATTTTGATCTATTTTAAGGGGACATGTCCTGGGCCTTTAATATTCTAAGTTCATAAAAAATTTTACTAATAAAATCATATCTATTCATTAAGTAAAAATGTCTAGCTAATAATTTTGCTATAGAACCTACTAACAACTTGGGCTAAATACTATTCAGATCTGATATATTCAATTCAGAATTTTGAAAAAACTTAATTAAAAGTGTTAACATTAAAATATGCATACAGATTAGACAGTATCTAAAAAGTAGTAAAAATATCAAATCACAAATGAAATTGTTTTTGAAAATTTAGGTGCCTTTCTTTAATCTAAACGCTGTTCCAAGAAATTTTGTTCAGTATAGAGAAAGTTTGAAATATAAAATTTCTCTTTCTAAACTAAATACAGAACCCAAACAATCTATATAATGTAATATTTGAAAAATTGCTAATAGAGGCTCTTTTTTTAAAAAAGGTTATATATATTTTTTTTAACTCTTTGACAGTCTCGTCAGTATCTTTATTAGATATTAGATATATAATATAACTAAACTATGTTAATTACTTATTATCAATACTCTATCTATAGCAGGTCTGGCATTACTTGAATACTTCAATAGCACTTTAGTGCAACCTATTGCACTGCCTTACTGATAAGACAGACAATTTGTCAGCCCCGTCAAAGAGTGGCATAGGATTTTTCTTCAAATCCCTCTCATCTAGCGTAAATGGTGAGGATAACCAAACTATACAAGAAGAACATTGTAGCTAAGAAAATAAAAGGGTAATGAAAAAAAAGAAAGAAATAACAAACTCTAAATGATATACCAAAAAAACAAACAAAATAAAATGACTACAAGATGAAAGAAACAAAGAAAAATTCTATCACTAATGATGGAAAGCTAACAAAATAAAAACAAATAATGAAAAAAAGAAAAAAAAAACAAAAAAGAGAACAGAAATAAAAATAAACCTAAACCTGAAATTAATGATAAAAATTATATAATACTGCATAAGGAAATGCCTTGCCAAAGTATTATATGTACATAAAAAAGAAAACTAAAGAATATTCTGGAATTTAATCTTTGTAAATCTGCCTACTCTATTGTGTCACATTCTATTATGCGTCTATTCCTGTTTATCCACCTGCATGCCTTCTTCCCAATTAGGATAGGAACAACAATGCTGATCTTTTGGAGGGGGTACACTGAATTTTCCAGTTTTTATCATAAATTCCAGCAAAACTAACTTTCAGTGAGAATATGATAGTATGTATATAGTTGAATAAGTTCTTGTAACCAAAAACCTTAAAGAGAGAGATGAAAAACTCATTTTTCTTAGTTCACTACCTAGCCAAGCTATAATCTCTTCATCGATAAAAGTTTCTTTTTTTAACCTCCACCAGAATTTCTTGTACCAAGGGCACCCACTGCCAGTATCTTGCACAACCGATGCTTCTGAATTGTGTGCTGAATATATAAAGAAGTCTCCAATGATACAAGGAAGGTTGACCTTTATAAAATCAGTATTACTAGCTGCTTCATCTTCTACTAATGAAAATTTTTTGTTTTTCTTTTGTTCAGAAATTTGTACAAGTGATCGATGGGAAGAGTCAAGTAATGTTAAAAAGGTTATATTTGAAAAATAGGTATTGAAGAAAAAGGTTATATTTGAAAATAGCTAATAGACAAAAAGGGTATATTTAAAAGAATGCTAATGTGAATAATTTTTATAAATCTTATATTTGAAATATGCTAATGAAAAATCCAGGCTATAATAGTAACCTAGCAGGTAATAAGCGCAAAATTAAAAAATACAAAAATTTTAAAAAATGCAAAGTTTGAAAAAAATATTGTAAAATAGAGAGGTGGTTTTTTTTTTAGTCTGGACAATCCTGCCTTTATTTATTTGTAAATGCCTAGTGACTAGTGTTCGTACCGAAGTACATATACAGTATACCAAATTACACCCAAATAAAGACTCACTCGATACAAAAGTACCCAGGTGCGACTTGTCATTTCACAATTTGTCTTTGTCGGGGTACCAATGCTTGTTGAGACTTGATTTCCAAACATTACTGACTGGTTTGCTAATGCTGTGTCAGAATCGTACTTCTTTCCTTAAATTCTTCCTTCTTTATAAAGGGCAAATGAAAAAGGGGGAAAGTAAAAAGAAACTACCAAAAAAACGAACTACACAAAAGGAAAAAAAACCAATATAAAAAAGAAAAACAAAGAAAAGAAGCTAATCCTGACACATGGAAGCAGAAAAAGAAAAAAATAAAAGAAAGAAAAGCAATTCTGACTATTTATAAAAATTATATAATACTGCGCAAGGAAACGCCTTGCCAAAGTATTATATGTACATAAAAGAAACAAAAGAACATTCTGGAATTTAGTTCCACAGATCTGCCTACTCCATTGTGCCACATCTCATTATACGTCCGTTCCTGTTTACAACTTGCATGCCTTCTTCTCGATTAGGATAGGAACAACAATGCCGATCTTTTGGAGGGGGTATGCCAAATTTCCCACTTTCCGTCAAAAATTCCAGATAAACTGCTTCAAGCAAGAATATGGTAGATGGTATATGGTTGAATATGTTCTTGTAACCAAAAAACCTTAGAGAGTGTATTGAAAAACTCATTTTTTAGTTCACCGCCTAGCCAGACTGGAAAACCTTCGTCGACGAAAGGAAAACTTCCACCAGAATTTCTTGTACCAAGGGCACCCACTGCTAGTTATCTTGCACAACCGACGCTTCTGGCTTGCGTGTCGAATATATAAAGGAGTCCCCAGAACAGAAGAAAAGTTTGACCTTTATAAAAACTAGTATTATATGCAGCTGCTTCGTCTTTTACTAAAAAATTTTTTGTTTTTCTTTTGTTCAGAAATTTGTACAAGTGATCGTTGGAAAGAGTCCAGAATTAGTTTTGGGGAGGGGTTTTTTTAAGTTTTTTTTTATATTTTATACTATATATATTTATGATATGCCATATTATAGACCAAATGGGCTTAAAAATTTTTTTTTTTTTTTATATTTTTATATATTTTTTTTAGAGAACATTATCCTGTTTTTTTTTTTTGAAAATATTACTTTGCTTTTTTTTATAATATTTAAAATATAGCTTATATATACCAATCTAAAAGTGCTAACCAAAAAAAATTTACTATAATACTCAAATATAAGCTTACATAGATTAGTTGGGATCCTCTAAATACTAATATAAATTTAGTATATAAAGAGTAACTAATAAAAAAAATTTTAATAAGCCTGTTTGATGCATAATCTTCCATATTGTATAATATATATTGTGTAAAAATATATAAAAAAAACTATTTTATACTATTTTTTTCTAATTTTTGCATTTATTACTCAATTTTTTTACTTATTATCCACCAAATCACTATTATCTAACTCAGGTCATAATCTGGATCAAATATTTGACCTGTCAGGTCACTATTATCTGATCTGGGTCATGGCCCAAATTAAATATCTAACCTGTTGGGTACTAATATCTGACCCAGATCATAATTCAGGCTAAATATTTGACCCATCAAATTACTATTATATGATCTGGATCAGAATACTAGTTTAATTAATTATATAGATTTTATTTATGAAACAAAATAAAATTATTTAAGTAAAAGATATATACTAATTAATTTGTGTTCAAATTCAGAATAGAAATTTATTACATTAATTTGATATATCTAGAAAAATTATATATATAACATTTTGTTCTAAAAGTTTTAGTTTGGATTATTAAAATTTAGTATATAGAGGGCTGGTTAGAGAGATAACTGTAATTGAAAGCAAATAAATCAAATCAATAATCTTTAATACTGTTATTCTATATCCACTTTAAAAATAGTAGATAACTAGAGCAACCTTAGATAGTAAATAATTTGTGTAATCTTACGTATTACTGTGATTTATCTAAGTCAAAGGGCATTTTTTATAAAACTTAATAAAGAAGATTTAAGGCAATTTACTAGAGGTTGGAACCGGTTTTAATAATTCGGGTTTATCATGTGAATTTTGTGATATTTTAGAATTTATTAAAATTTAATTGGATTAAATTCTAAAATATCACAAAATTCACGTAATAAACCCGAATTATTAAAACCGGTTCCAACCTCTACAATTTACAATTATGAAAAAGGCTACAATTAAAATATATGAAGATACTAATAACTATTTAATTTTTTATTATTTTTTTTTGGTATTAAGGTGAGGCCTTGCTTATATTTTTATTAGTAATTTAGAAAAGTTACTACATGGAGTATACTTTTGTATAAATACAAAATTTAAATTACATGCAAGAATTGAAGCTCAGGCTAATTTATCTGCAACCTAAACCTACTAGAGTAGTCAAGACTCACCTAGTTTGATAAAGTTAAAATAAAGTTTATAGGAACACTATATTTAACCCAATAGGCAGCCCAATAACTAATCTTCTTAAGAGCTATACCAATGGGTGAACATGAGTTTGGATTAATATGAAGTTGGTCAGGTTGGCCACAAGGGCAGCTATATGTAAATGTTCTTCGTAAAGATAGTTGTCTTTTAGTTTGTGATATAGTAGGAGTATGAGTAGAAGAAGGATAGGTTATATTATTGGTTTTTCGCCATAGAGTAAATTGGGAACAGTTAGGTTTTCATAGTTGTTCGTAAGATAATTCAGAAATTTGGAAAAGAACTTTTATTATAATTGTGAGGCTAATTTGGAAGATAAATTAAAAGGTCTAAGATCTTGGATAAGGTAAGAAGATAAATTAAAAGGTCTAAGATCTTGGATAAGGTAAGAAGGGTAAGCCTTTAAGTGTAGTTTGAATATAATATGGGATAGTAAGGCTGGTGATAAATGAAAGGCTGGATCGTGATAAATAGTTTGAATAAGTTGGGATATAGTATTTGGAGGGAGATCTAGATCTGTGGAGTTGATAATATTAGTAATAGCAGTAAGAATAATCTGATTAATATTGTTTGTATTAGGACAGAAAAGCCAGTGGTTAGGAGAATCAGGAGTATTACATATAAAGCAATTAGTATTTGAAAATAGATTAGGATAGATTGAATGAAAATGAAAATGAAGGTATTCATTTAAGAATAACTTAATTTTAAAGGCTTTAAGGTTACTAAGTTTAAAGTTGGTAATGTTATTCGAAGCTTTTTGATTATTGTTAAAGTACAGCCAAGTGGAGTTCCAGTCAAAGTAATGAGTAAAGTGTGACCATTCATTGGTACGTTACTGGGTGGACTATAAGGCCATAATATGAGCTTTGCAAATACTTTTAATAAATGTTCGTGTAGGTTGTAAGACTTGGGTATTTTCCCAATATAGAGTATGAAAAGGAATATATAAGTTGGTATAGTTAAAATTAAGAAAAGAAACAGAAGTATGTTGATTGGCTAGTTGATCAGCACGATTATTAAAAGGGTTATCAGAATGGGCCTAAACTTTTTGTAAAGTTAGTTGGATATTAAAGGATTTGATAATATTGAGAAGTGTGTGCCATATAGGCCATATAGTAAATTTAAATTTTTTAGGAGAATTTGGGTTAAGAAGTATAAGTTTGGTGTATTTGGATATAACAGATTGTGAATTAGTAAAGATCTGAACAGTAGAATCTCGTAGCACAGTAGCGATAGCAGATAGGATTGAGATTAGTTCAGTATGATAAAAGGAGGGCCAGTATTTAAGTTGGGCTGAAAATTCATGTATGATTTGATTGTTATAAAGTTGTACCCAGCCAATACCCATAGAGCATTGGTCAGTACAAATGTTTTTAACAGAACCATCTGTATAAAAGATAAAAGATGTATGATTATGATTGTTTTGGGCAATGGATTGTAATAACTAAGAAGTTTGATTGGGTAAGAAAAGGTCAGAAACTAAGTAGTTAGTAATATTTAAGCCTGGAGGTATAGGAATTCTAAGAGAATGTTTAATAGCAGTAGAAAGGATAAGGTCTATATAGTTTGCACTAAGGTTAAGTTGCTTGTTTGGTAGAATTCTGCCATAAAAAAGTGTAGATAATGTAGCTGATATTTCAATTGTACATGCAGAAGAAATGCGATTAGTATTAAAATTGCAACCTAAGCAAGGTGTACAAAAGATAGGGGGAAGTGGATATAATTGGGATTGTAAAGTGTTAATATTGGTAGTCCAATGTGTAATTGATATAGTATTGGAGTGCTTGAAGTATCTACGAGCTTTACCAATAATTATATCTTTGTTAAAATAAGTAAGTAACCATGATTGAGGTTTTAAAGGTAGATGCCAAGTATAATAAGCAAATGCATTAATGCCTTGGGGTTGGTAATTGCTTGAAATTGAACAGTGAATATTGTTTTCAACAATAGTTTCTTCTAGAAAAGTAAACCATAATGGTTGTTTCCCAGTAGGTAAGTAGTGCACTCTAGGTGAAAGGTGTTTTCATGAAAGATGGGTTTGATTATCTGCAGAATAAATAGAGAATTTGTTTGTGACGAAGTTGTTGTTTGAAAGATTTATTTGGGATGATTTTGAAGGATTTGTTCAAGTGGGAGGTTCCCACTATTAATAACTTTGGCCAGGTAATATTTGGATTTGCTATAATATCTTTTTAACAAAAGAATAATTTTAAAAGTAGTAGTTAATCTATTAGGTCCATCAATATTAGGGGAAGAGTGTTGTAGAATATTAGTTGTTGACTATAAATTGCTTTGAAGTTGTTGTAATCTAATGTGAGTAGAGATACCTAATAAATTAGGATCATTAATTCGTGTTAAAAAGTTATAAATATGATGTTGAAGTTGTATATCCTATATATTATGTATATTGTACAAGTGTGAGTACTAATAACTATTTAATTTGTATTGTAAATAGTTGTATTTATTAATAAAAGTGTATAAAGACTCAATATTGAACTTGGATCTATATCGACTACTTTTATACTTTTTGACTTTACAAAGTTTAACAGACATCTACTACATATGCAATATGTGCTACAACTACTACTAATAGAATATATAATATAAGTAGAATAAATAAAATATATGTAATAACTATTATATATTAGATAAATAAAATATATAAAATATGTGATTTAAAAATAACAGCTTTATATATACAACAAGTGTTTGCGGGGCGCCACCGGCGCCCTTTTAGGAACACTAATAAAATTGCAAAAACGATTATATATTGGTCATATTTATAACAAAAAAAAAATTAAAATAAAAATAAAATAAAAAAGTAAAAATACAATAAATAAATACAAATTACCGATTCCATTATCGCGTTCCAACTACCATGTTAAATTCTATATTAGCAATTATACTAAGCTCTATACTATCATGCATGTTCCATATTAACTGCCGTGCTACTATCTTGCTACATCCTGAACTATGTTATTATACGAAATGTTAATACTGTATTAAAAAAAAAAAAAAGAGAAAAAAAATTACTACCATGCATTTACTATTGTACATTTATTATCGTTATCATACTATTCCATTTGTTTTAAAAAAAAAGAAATGTTAGTTTTATATATATATATATATATATAATAAAATAAAAAATTTTTTACTGTGCTACTAATGTCTCGAACTATTTACTATTGTGCTACCAGTCAACCCTCATGAAATCGGTATCAGTTTTGAGAGGGTCAACTGTAACAATAATAATTACTGTGCTATTAACGCCTCGAACTATCGTGCTCTACTATTGTGCTACGTTCATTTTCGTGCTATGTTCATTATTGTGCTACATTTCATTCTAAAAAAAAAGAAATATTAGTACTGTATTAAAAAAAAATTACTGTAGTACTACTAATAATCTTGCTACGTCCCGAACTACATGTTTCTACTATCATACTATGTGTGTTGTCGATGAAACATTAGTACTGTGTTAAAAAAACAAATACTACTGTGCTACTATCTTGCTACGTCTCGAACTATTATGCTTCTACTATTGTACATTCATTATCGCACTACGTTTCGTTCTAAAGAAAACAAAAGAAATGTTAGCACTGTATATATATATATATAATATAAGCATGCTCCTACTATTATACTATGTTCATTATTTTACTACGTTCTGTTCTAAAGGAAAAATGAACATTAGTATATACTATATATAAAAAAAACAAAAAAAATACTACACTAACTACCTTGCTACGTCCTGAACCATTATGTTTCTGCTATCACGCAAAACGTTAAAACTGCATTAAAAAAAAGGAAAAAAATATATTACCGTGCTATTACGTTCTGAACCATTATGCTTCTACTATACAAAGTGAGCATAAGAGCGAAAACAATTTTTTTTAAAAGATACAAAGTGTATGTTATGAACGAAAGTCGATTTTTAAAAAAATAATCAATAATTACTGATTATTAATTCATAGAAATAGACAAATTATGAATTTATTACGACATTAACATGCAAACGATCAAATATCACAATAATTACAGATTTAATAAAGTTCTCCATGGCCTGATTACAATTTTTGGATATAGCAAATCAAAAATTGCAAAGTGTAGTTGAATTTTTTTTTATTTTCATTATTATTATTATTAAGCAGCGCTAATTATCGTGTATTATCATTTATTATAATTAACTTATGTTTTTATCTATTGTGAAGCAATTTTCAAATTTCAAATTCCCACAAATTACGACAATAGTTATTTATAATTACAGTTACGATGATCATAATCCTTATAAAGTTAGCTAATTTAATTTACAGACTTTGACGATCATACGAATGATTACCAGAATATTGTAAATATGATAATTAATCACCTGGACCATGCTTTTGAATTTTTCATACTCAAATCCTGTTCCTGGAATACTAATTTTAGAGCCACCCTGGTATAAGATTTGATTATACTTGCCAAATTTGATTAGCATTACCAAAAACCAGTTAGAGCATATTAACGATTTATACACATGTACAGTATATACATTCAACATTAATTTCCCATGACATGTAATCGTTGACCATTTATACCATCTCATTTTCACACATGCAAAATGATTGGTAAAAATGCAAGAGACACTTGTGACCGACGATAATTTTATAATGTTTTGATATATAATATTTTGCCTGTAGCAATTATCTAGCCAATCAAATTGCAGCTTTAAAAATATAGTTCCTATCTTGTTAATTGTACAGAAACAATTTATAGCTCATTAGAACTGTCTCAATAAGCTGAATCAAATAGTTGTTATTTTTTCAAATTCTGATTACTAAATCAAGATTATGTCCATTTTTGTAATTTTCTATAGATCAATAATACATATTAATCTAATTTAATATTAGTTTAGTTAAGCAATTATATATATTAAGTTACTGCACTTTCAATGATTAATTTGAATATACTACCTAATAAAATCCAAAATTTTGTACTCAAATAGTTGTCTGTAAACTATATGCTTTGTACTTTGTACTATGTTTCTGCTAGTGCTCCTAGGTCCGGTCCGGGTCTGGTCTGGTCCAAGTCCGGTCCGGGATCAGACCAGACTCAGACTCTAAATTTTACTAATTTCAGACCAGACTCAGACTCAACTATGAGTCTGGTCATGGTCTGGTCCGAAGTCTGCAAACTGGTCTGAGTCTGAATATATTTACATATTTTTTGGCGCTGAACAAGTTTACTTAGTGCATTTTGTTAGAATAAATTAGTAAAATTTTATGAATCATTAAGATTTTATAGAATTTTATTAATAAAATTTTATAAAATCTTATAATTCACAAATATTTATTAATTAATTCTAACAAAATGCACTAAGTAAACTTGTTCAGCACTAAACATGCATCAAAACGGCTGTTTTGTTTTTATTTTACTTGTAATTTAGAGATTTGATGCACAATTTTGGATTTTTGATCAAAAAAGACAAAATTTAACATCTTATCACCAAATTTCAAGTAAAATAAAGACAACCCTGCTGATTTAATGTATTTTAGGTGCTGAACAAGTTTACTTAGTGCATTAATTAGAAATAATTAGTAAAATTTTGTGAATCATAAGATTTTATAGAATTTTATTAGTAAAATTCTATAAATTCTTAAAATTCAAAAATTTTACTAATTAATTCTAACAAAATGCAATAAGTAAACTTGTTTAGCACCTAAAAATACATTAAATTGGCAGTATTGTTTTTATTTTACTTGAAATTTGGAGAAAAGATGCATAATTTTGGATTTTTGATCAAAAAAGTCTAATTTAAGCATCTTTTCTCCAAATTTCAAGTAAAATAAAAACAACCCTGCCGATTTAATGTATTTTTAGGTGCTGAACAAGTTTACTTAGTGCATTTTGTTAGAATTAATTAATAAAAATTTGTGAATTATAAGATTTTATAGAATTTTATTAATAAAATTCTATAAAATCTTATGATTCATAAAATTTTACTAATTTATTCTAACAAAATGCACTAAGTAAACTTGTTCAGCGTCAAAAAATACATATAAATATATTCGGACTCAGACCAGTCTGCAGACTTCGGACCAGACCCAGACCAGACTCAGACTTGACTAAAAAGTCTGAATATAAAAGTCAGAGTCCAGTCAGAAAATCAGACCAGACTCAGACTTGACTAAAGTCTGGTTCGAGTCCGGTCTGTAGGAGCACTAGTTTCTGATATTCATACTTCATAATATTTTTTAGTACTCAATAGTAAAATGAATTAACATATATAGTTAATTATAATGCTAGCAAAGAAAATAAAGATCCACTATAGCATAAACGGGTGGCAATCAATTAATCGATAATCACTTCACCAACATAACATTTCACCGACAATTATTCACCGACATGTTCATTATACCGACAGATTATTTCACCGAGGCTCATTTCACTGACAAAGTAATTCTGGCCATTGTCGTTAGGGTCAGGGTAGAATTAGGTATAATTAGGGTTAAAGTTAGAGTGCTTTTTGAAAAAAAACTTGTCAGTAAAATGAACTTTGGTGAAACAAACTGTCAGTAAAATGAACTTGTTGGTGAGTATTTGTCGGTAAAATGTTATGTCGGTGAAGTGATTGTTGGCGAAATAATACAAACCCAGCATAAACTACTACTTATACATCAAATATTCTCCAGAAAGTAGTAAAAAAATATCAAAAATCACAAGCAAAAGAATTTTCAAAAATAATTGAAAAAAGCAAGTAAACAAACCTGCTTGATAGCAAGAAACATTCATAAATGGATCTAAGTCTATCTAAAAAAGACATAAAATCCATGAAGTAAACAAATTCAGAAAATCATATTACAGTCACACCCCTAAGTACATGTTCTCAGAACTGGATATAAGTGTGCACTTAGAGGGGTATACATTTATAGAATTAACTTAGATAGCCAATCAAAAGTGAAGCCAAATATGTAATCAATATTTTAACACCTTTTATTAAAAATGAGCTACCTCCATGATTGATAATAGTTGCTACATAGTAAAATCCAACATTTATTATGTAAATCAATTATAATTGCATAATGGATATGTAAGCACTTTGTACTAAATTTAGTACAAATTAAAAAAATCATATTTTAATAACAAATGGTAATTTTTATTTTAAACTTTGCTAAAATATTCTTTAATACTAATATTTTTTTATATAAAATTTTAACAAAAGTTATTTATAAAAATTTGGTATAAATTAGCTTTAAATGAACATTACAAATTGCAAAACTTGCTGTACTAAATTTAGTACAGCATTTAAAATTTATTTAAAAATATTAATTTATTAGATACAGTAATAATAAAAATAATAAAAATTTATCTATATTTAATTTTAAAATTATAAAAAAATTATTAAAATAAAATTAATGGATTTGATATAAGGTGGTACAAATTCAAATAGCTAAATTTACTTATAAAATTTAAGGTAGAAAGGGGTAATTTGACAAAGTTAAAATAACTAATATAAAAACTTATTTATTTTTATATTAATAAATGGTTTATTTTTTGAATTAACTTTATACATGATTTAGAATTATTTTATATAAAATTAGTAATATAACATCTTTTTTTTAAAGTGACATTAAATGGAATTATACATCGTATCAAAAAGTTTAAATTTATAGAGATAGGGGTAATTTGACGAATTGATGATATCTCATGTGATCCAGTGATCAGAATCGGATGATTTTTATACCATTTAATTATACGAATCAAATGGTATAAAAATCATTCGATTCTGATCACTGAGTCACGATATATCATCAATTATATGCTACACAAAAAAGGTTCTTGAGGGAGATTTTGATGAAGTGTAAACCTGGCAAATAATTGATGATATCTTGTGATCCAGTAATCAGAATCAGGTGATTCTTGTACCATTCGATTTGTCTCATCGGGATGAATCGAATGGCATAAAAATTATTTGATCCCAATCATTAAATCACGCGATATCCAAATTTGTCAAATTACCCTTATTCATCAAATTATCCCTTTTTACCTTATAATAATTTAATAGTTAACTAATAGTAATTTTATAGTAAATTTAATTTAAAAGCTTAAAAATGATTAATATTAAAAAATTTTATTAAGCTAATATATATTAAATTTTAAACCAGTTATAAAGCTAGCTTTTCTGATTATAGTAAAAATAAATTTATTAAATTTTATTAAAAATTTTATAAAATATATTGATTTTAGTTTTTATAATTATATATTTTTATAATATACATATTATATATATATATACGCATATCTAGGTGAGCCTTGGCCACTCTGGTAGGTTTAGACCACAGATAAATATTTAGGTTTACTTAGATATATATCTAAGTTTTTATTCTTAGCATTAGATTTAAAAAAATGAAATTTCTTTCAGTATTGTAAAAAGTTTCTATTAAATTTAATAAAGATAAAAGCAAGGTCTCACCTTAACATTTAAAAAAAAATATATGGGCCCTCAAAAGTAGAAACCAAGGAATTTGACTATTTTTTGAAAATTGACCTGTTTGGTTGATTAGGTGTAAAATTTTAGGCCCAATGTTTTTTACTTAATAATGAAAGTCTGATCACTTAATAAATTTTTGCAATACAACGGTTAAAAGCTTTTGATGCTATAATCTAAAAATAGATTTACCGAGATTTACTGATAGTAATTCGGAATCTGCAGATCTAATAATCCTGTTTAAACTGGTTTGTTAATCATGAATAACCTAATTTTAGATTGTTTTGATTTTGTGTAACAAAATAGTTTTTGCCAATTCTTTCAAAACCCATGATCAGGCAAATTCCTTGGTTTCTACTTTTGAGGGCCCATATATATATATACACATATATATATAAACTAAATATAAAAATATTTGTATTTTAGAGAGTTTTTGGTCAAATTTAATGATTTTATTATTATTAGAATCAGAAAAGCTAGCTCTACAAACTTCAATTAAAAAATTTAAAGCTATAATCTTAATAAAATATTTTTATAATTTAAACCATTAAAAATTAATTAAATTTTTTTAATAAAAATTTTTAGTTTAAAAATTTAATTTTATTATAAATTATTATAAAATATTAAAAATATTTTACAAAAAAAATTAATTTTTATTAAATATTTTATATTAAAAATATTTTTATTAAAAAATTTTTAAATTTTATTATAAGTAAAAATTTGTATTAGAGTTTAATAATGTTTAATAATTTTTTATTTTTTAAATTCATTTCTGAGTTAATAAATATAAATTTTATCAAAAATATATACTCCAAAAATGACAAGTAGATTAAATAGATATATATTTATCTATTAAAAAAATTTGATATAAGGTTAATAAAAAATTTTTTCTAAATTTCTGTTTTTTAACTGTACTAAATTAAGCTTTTTGTACTAAATTTAGTACAGCTTACGGATACCCATTAAGTAAACTTGTTCAGAAGATCAAAATACACATACTCTGAAATTTTCATCAATATTGGAGAAATTAAATTAATTTTTTTTAAAAAAATAGATTTGTTGAACTTAAAAATTAAAAGTCAAATTAAAAGTCAAATAATCAAATAATAAAAAGTATTCTGATTTTGACAAAATTTATGTATATATGTATTTTGATCTTCCAAACAAGTTTACTTAAGTGATAATATTTCGATTTGCATAGTAAAATTTAGACTTTACTATGTAACAACTATCTTCGATTAGCCAAAAATCGATTACATCCGAAAAAGAGCTATAAAAAATCCCGTATTATTATTGGCTAGTTTTAAAATTAATTATGCATGCATTTACGGGATACATATATATCCAAATTCTTATGCAATATGCAGAATATGGGGGTGGCTAAGTCCCAAGCTCGGGACAGATTTATTGTTTGCATATAGGGAGGGTTTGCACTTAGGGGCGTGCACTTAGGGGGTGCGACTGTATATCTTTTTTTTATCCTTGAATTGATTACCATAAGTAGCAATGCATAACAGGGGTATAGACGTTCAGCATCCACTTATTTGCGCGGGTAATACAAGCTCCTAGAGAGGAAATAGCCAATCGGAGAGTGCAAAATTTGACTATTCCGGATCAGCCCGACGAAGAATTCGAACACGCGTAAAAGAAGAAAAAAGCGAAAATACGCAAAAATTGATGTTTAATGCGATCTTGATGCATTAGTTAAAAATGACGGGAATGAAATTTTACTTATATTAAACGTAAGTAAAATGTAGACGCTCATGCCAGAATTTAGAAGATGCGCACAGCCACAAGGTTATCAAATGAATTACACAAAAAACTTTCATAAACGTGATTATACACGTGATATTAATGCGCATTCAATGATCAATTTGAATACGACATCCAATAAGATTCAAGATTTCGCACACCTGTTAACCATACACTTCGTACTTCGTACTACGTTCCTGGTATACAAAGTCCTGGGCTAAGGTTAAAAGAGATCGGGTATGGTATATTAAGATTTACTATTCCCAGAGTCGACTGTAAAATTATTCTTTTGTAAAATGTCAAAATTTTAAATTTGACTAAATGTCTAAATGTTCGGCGAAATAAATAACTAAATGTCTAATTAGGTATATTTAAAAATAAGAATTGTAAATAGCGTCTCATGACGTCTCATGATGTACAACATCAGGGGTTAAATAAGAAAAAAAATAAAAAATAAAAATCGAGTTGATCTGGAGCCTTTTTTAAACACTGTATCTGGTTTGCTTTTTTTAATAATCTGATTCCCCATTAATGAAATTTTTTTCATTATTATCTAAAGCACGTTATTAAAGTTTGGTTATAATGAGTTGCATTTAGGGAGGTCTGACCCAGGGACGATGATTTTATGCGGCAACAAACCATTAATTATGCATGTAACAAAAGTAAATTATGCGCCTTGATGCGCATACATTTTTATATAATTATGCGCTATTCTGCATCCAAAATTCACATTTTATGCACAATTATGCTAAGTTTTGCAGAGTTTTAGTATGGACCAGCATTCGGAATACTTTGGAACTTCCTCAAATTTTTTTTCTCGACCTTGCTCGTAATTTGCGTTGATTGATTTTCTATTCGGAACTTTTCGGAATTGTACTTAAAGAGTTAATTATGCGAAAATTACTTAATGCAACATACTTTATGCAGTATTATGCGGCAAATCTAATGTATTATGCATTTTCAATCATATTATGCGGATTATGCGGTTTTATGCGAATTGCATAAAATCATCGTCCCTGGTCTGACCTTATAAGTAAGAATTAATAAATTAATTTTAAAATATTGTATGTCAAACTTTATCATTATCCATGTCATGTAATGTCATCTGTTGATCAGAGTATGTACGTACGTATGTATTGTGCAGAAAAAGCCCATCACCTTATATATAACTAGGAAATCAGAATCTGATATGGGTCCGACATAATTTTTAATTTAATACGAATATGCAAAATAGTGCACATGTGTAACACATAAAACGGTCTATTAATCAATTGTTACACTGACTGCAGATCATCACGGGAACCGTCAATCCTCAAATTTTATTGGCCGTAGCTGACTAACATTGCACAGAAGTGCATTCAAGTTTACTTGTACAGATGTGTCCTCGCTACGCTTCGGACAATAAAGATCAACTAAAACATCTGAGATAAGCCAAATAAGTCGTTCTCAATAGCTTCAGTATGCATTGTATACTTGTAAATTAAGCAAATGATATCATTAGCGCACTATATTATTCAAGGGAGTTGAGAATTCTAGAAAAACTTTGTATTACTGGTTTATGCATTGCCTCTATATATAGAATAAGTTTATATTTCTTTCACTGCACGTATTCGCTATTGAACTTTTTATCTATTAAAATTTTGTATATAGAGAATAAAGTTTTAAAATTCTTTCACTGTACTTATTCGCCTTCGAACTTTTTATATTGAAAATTTTGTATAAATATTGAATTTACAACTCAGTATTTCTGATTAATTTTCATGATTCTAAAATAAAAATAAAAAATAAAAAAAAATGAATACATATAACATTTTATACTCTATTTTTGTTTTCTATTTGTTTTTATCCTATAATCTATCATTTTGTTCAGAGGACGAAGAACCATTTTTATATAAGCGTTCTCCTGATTATCTTATTAATAATCGTTTTTTCGAAATTGAACCAGCAGAGACTGCTTTTTCTCTTGACGTTCAAACTATCAACTATCCCGATAATTATACGTTAAAACAATTATATTTACTTTCTAGACATGGTACATTAATAATTATTTTTCTAACGTACACATTTCATACAAATTTGAAAATGTAAAATAATTTTTTGTGACATTGTTTATTAGGATCGAGGAAACCAAATATAGGACAAGTCCAATCATTAAATCAACTTGATAAAGCATTTGCAAACGCTCCTGTAGCAAAAGAATGGGTAATATATTATTATTATCTTTTAATAACAAGCATTCCTTATTTATTTATTTTTTTTTTTTTATTTAAAAATAATAATAACTTTTAGGGTAAAAATCCTTTCATCGTAGAGGAAGATCATCGATTGGGTACACGAGGTAAACTTGAACCATATTACGATGGTATACAATCTTTTAAAAGATATAAAAAATTTTGGGAAAATGTCAAATATGATGCTGATGTTGTAAAATTTCAGACTGCTGATCGTTCCTGGTATAATTTTTTTTATATACTCTAATAGTATTTCTGTTTAACATGTTACACCTGATTGAAAGCTTTAAGTATTGGGCTGAAATTAGATGAAACTGAGATTTAAAACTTATTTCAATATAAAAACTTAAATGTTGCTTCAAATCTCAGCCTCAGTTTTATCCAGCCTTAGTGGTCATATGTATTAATTTTAAGCAGGTGTAACTTTAAGTGTTTGAAGTTGCAACTTCAAACACGATATACTACATTTATTATATTAATTAAAATATATCAAAGGATCGGTCCATCAGCAATGGCCTATTCAGAAGGACTATTTGTCGGAACTGGCCCTATAGGCGCGTGTAAAAATGAGCCAGTATATATTTGGTCTTATCCATGGGTAAATATTATAAAGTATACATAAATAGGTTTTTTTTTTTTTTAATTATTAATTTCTATTCATATTATTTATATATTTATATTATTTATATTATTTATATTATTTATATTATTTATATTATTTATATTATTTATATTATTTATATTATTTATATTATTTATATTATTTATATAATTTAGAATCAAGATTATTTTTTAGAAATGTATACAAATTGTCTACGTTTTAATCAGACAGTTTTAAATAATTTTACATATTATATAGAACAAACTTACGCTTACGGTAACAAAACTTTAGCACCATTAGCAGAAAAACTGACCAAAAAATATAATATCAATCCACCTCTTGATCCGAAATTAGTACCATCTATATATACTTACTGTGAATTCACGGTCCTTCATTATAATCAAGCTGATACTTGGTGTGCATTACTAAGTGATGATGAACATATATTAGCACTATATTACTGGACTATGAGGGATTATTTTCAATATTCTTATGGGCATCCTCTTAATGAAAAATTGGGTTGTGCCTATCTTACACAATTCGTAAATAGTGTTGATGATTATTTAAATGGAAATTCTCGGATGGTAGCTGATCTGAAATTTGCTCATGGACCTACTGAGATGATTGTACTTACTACGTTGGTATGTGAAAAAAAAATTATATTTCAGCATTTCAGTATTTTAGAATTATAGAATTACGTATTTTATTTCCTAATCTATGTTATTTAATTATTATAGGGTGTATTTAAAAATAAATATCCAGCTACAGCCGATTTAACTCTTGAACAAATAAAAAGCTTAAAATATATACAACCAACAGTTACATATTGGTCCTCTACTATTTATTTTGAAATTTATACCAGTCCAAGCTATGATGCATTATTACGACTTGTAGTTAACTTTGAACCATATGTAATTCCGGGTTGTGATGGTGAATATTGTGAATGGACTAAATTTAAGAGTATTTTTGCTGATAAGATTAATTGTGATTTTGAAAAGATGTGTGCTTATCCTTAATGTTTTATCGTATAGTTGATAATGTTAAATTCTTTATAAATATTTATGTAATAGTTGATAATGTTAAATTCTTTATAAATATTTATGTAATAAATATGTTATTCATGTTTAATTGGTATCTGATAAATTACTGTTTTTTATTTTGTAAAAATGAATGTTTGTACTAATTAAGATAAATAAAGTATTTAATTAATAAAAATGTAAAGACAATAAAGATTTAAGCTTTAGAAAAATTTTAATTCTTTTGATGTTAGAAAAATATAAGAATTGCTTAAAAAATGGTAACGAGTGCGGAGAATCATATGTAGAATTTCACACAACAATCACGTATATCAAAATTTTCATTATGTTATAAGCTATTATATCAATTACGGGTTAAAATTTCAAGAATTACTAATTCACATAGACTTAAAGAAGTTCAAGGGATAAGGATAAATAAACGACGTTATTGTATCTATAACAAAACAAAAAATCCAAAAAAAATATAAAATAAACCTATTTCTTGATCCGCATTTATTACCACTTATCTACATTTTTTGTGACTTCTTGGCTTTTCATTTTAATCAACTTGATACTTGGTTTAGAAAAAACATAAGAATGTTCTCTTCAATAAAAACAAGTGTGGAGAACCTTCTGTAGGATGAATTCCACAACAATTTCTAATATCAAATCTATAATGATGTTCACAAACTATCCTATCAATTCAAGGTCGAAATTTTTCAAGAATTACTAATTCAGATTAGCTTAAAGGGCGATTAAGTGAAGTTTCAAGAATAAGGGTAAACAAATGACTGTATTGACAATAAAAGTAAATGCCAGAAGTAGATTAAGATATAATTGAAAGAATAAAGTTGAATAAAATTCTTGGAAAATAATATGAAAAAATCATATAAAATACCATAACTGCATTTGATCGAATTTCATTATTAAAAATCTGCCGAGAAGGGAAATACTACTGCAATAAATTACCTTGGATACTATTATCATAATGGAATAGGAATTTGAAAAGGATGAACATAAGGCATTCATTCATTATCAAAAATCTGCCGAGATGGGAAATGCTACTGCAATTAATAACCTTGGATATTGTTATCATTTTGGAATAGGAATTGAAAAGGATGAACATAAGGCATTCACTCATTATCAAACATCTGCTGAGATAGGAATGCTACTGTAATAAATGGCCTTGGATATTGCTATCGTTATGGAATTGGAATTGAAAAGATGATCATAAGGCTGCTGCAATAAATCCAATCGGATACTGTTATCATTTTGGAATAGGAATTGAAAAGGATGAACATAAGGCATCCATTCATTATCAAAAATCTGCCGAGATGGGAAATGCTGATGGGATATATAATCTTGCAAACTGTTATTTTTATGGAATAGGAATTGAAAAGGATGAACATAAAGCATTCATTCATTATCAAAAATCTGCCAAGATGGGAAATGATGCTGCGATAGATATTGTTATCAACATGAATAGGAATTGAGAAAGATGAACATAAAGCATTCATTCATTATCAAAAATCTGCTGAGATAGGATGTGCTGTTGCAATTTATAACATTGGAACAGATGGAATAGGGGCTGAACGGGATGATCATAAAGCATTCGATTATTATCAAAAATCTACAGAAATGGGGACAACGATGGAACATTTCAAGTCGGTTCTTATTATCAGCATGGAATGGGGATTGAAAAGGATGAACATAAGGCATTCATTTATTATCAAAAACCCGCCGATATGAGGCATATTACCGGAATATTTCAAGTTGGTTATTGTTTTCGAAATGGAATTGGAACATTAAAGAGATTTACAAAAGGTATCAAATGTAAATAATCTATTTATTTTTATGCCTTTTTATGTAACAATAATTTTTTACAATATATTTTTTTAATGATAATTAGGGGAAAAAAAATGATGGGTAATTTAAAATAACAATGATAATTATTACATTTATGTTTGAGATACTTAATTAACATTTACTAATTAACTTTTTTTAGCCACAAATGAACGGACAAATGATAATTCTGATATTGTTTATGACATAAAAAAAATTATTAGTTGAAGAAGAGTATCCATTATCTTGGATTCCTTTTAAAGAACTTTATGATGGCAAAAAAATAGGACAAGGTGGATTTGCAACGGTATTTTTTGCTAGATAGGATGATAAAAGAACAAGACATCTGAGAGAAGTTGCATTTAAATTGCTGCATGGATCGAGATCTTGTGCGAAGGATTTATACAAGAGGTAATTTTAAATTATGATTATTATTTTTTCATAATATTTACTAATTAAATATATAATTTTGTTTCTTATTAAAGTTAAAGGCATACTGTAATATTGGATCTAAGCATCTATCATTTTTAAAGTGCTATGGAATATCAAAAGATGAATCTCTGAGGATTATATTCTTATCTTGGAATATGCAGCAATGGGATCCTTACTTCAAAATCTTTGCTCTGTGTCACTAATGCATTGGATAGATAAATTAACTTTATTACATTGTACCATATTACTTCTGATCTTCAAATGATTCATTCTCAAGGATATTCATCGAGATTTTCATAGTGGTAATATTCTGCAAGACAATTTGCATAGTGCTTATGTTGCAGACTTGGACTTTCAATAACAACCACTAAATCATTAAATGCGGAAAGATGTGGAATTTATGGTATTTTACCATATATACACCAGAAATTTTAGATAGTGAACAATATACAACGGCATCAGATATATATTCATTTGGAATAATTATGTGGGAAATTATGTATGGAAAATCTGTAAGTCATAATCAAGAATTCGGAACACAGTTTCAAATCAAAATATGTCAAGAAAATTTACGACCAAGAATTATAGAGTACACACCACAATGCTATATAAATTTAATGAAAAAATGTTGGGAAAGAGATCCGATAAAACGTCCATCAGCACAAAAAATAATTGAAATTCTTACAGAATGGGCAAAATGAAAAATATTGACTAAATCAGAAGCAATGTTAAAATAACCAAAGTATCCATATACAATGGTTCGATGTTAGTTATAAAAGCAAATTTATTGAATTTACTACGTCCTTTATCAAGGTAATTTATATTTATGATTTAAAATAGTTAAATTATTCTTTATTAATTATAATTTATTTAACAGATAGTGATTTGAATAAATCGATTTACAAATAATGAATTGAATAAGATTAAAATAAAAAACCAAAATGCAGAAACAAGGTAAATAAATCTTTTAAATGCAAGTATACGATAAAATTTTAACTTATTTTCTAGCCATACTTTTTATTTAATAAAATTTTAGCAATCAAAATTTTAAATTGATGTTCTCGAAGTTATAAGTGATTCTTCATATCTGCGCATATCTTGATAAGTTAATCAACGAATATTTAAATCTGTTGAATTATTGGACCAATTTCTAAAAATTTATTTAAATCTACAAGTGATTCTTCATATTTGCCTATGAGTCGGTAGGTTATTCCGTTTAATTAATGCCAATATATGTTGGGGTTAATTTTTAGAGATTTGCTGAAATCTGTAAGTGATTCTCTCATATTATGATAAGTTAATCACGAATATTTAAAGCCTTTTCATTATTCTAATGATTTATTTAAATCTGCTAGTGATTCTTCATATCTGTCGATAAATTTCTCCATGATTAATTAATGCAAATATGAATTTTTGATCGATTTCAAGTGACTTGTAAGTGATTCTTTATATTTGCGCATATTTTGATAAGTTATTCCACGATTATTTAAAATTGTTACATTATTCGGATCAATTTCTAATGATTTATTTATATCTGCAAGTGATTCTTCATATCTGCGCATATTTTGGTATTAATCCACGATTATTTAAAGCTATCACATTTTATTTTGATCAATTTCTGATGATTTATTTAAGTCTGCAAGTGATTCTTCATATTTGCCTATTTGTCGATAAGTTTCTCCACAGTCAATTAATGCCAATATATTGTTGGGTCAATTTCCAGTGATTTGTTTAAATCTGCGAGTGATTCTTCATATCTTCGCATATTAAGATAAGTTAATCCACGATTACTTGAAGATTATGCACTTTCGGTATGTATTAAGTATGGAGCTTTAAACCTTATTACAGTTTATTGAATAATAATTTCAAAATATTTTCCTGGGCGTAACGGAAGATATTTAATGTTTATCATGGTGATACGAAATTGTTTTTGACACATTTATGGTTACGTTTTTTTTGAAAATTTTTCAGTTGTCTTTTATTATTGCATCCAAAACATAATTTTGAAATTTCACATCTGACCACCCACGTGTTATATTGCCTATAAAAATTTTTCTTTATTTTTTTGATTAAAAAATGCCTTATATGGTCATTGGGTACAGTTTATATTGCCTATAAAATTTTTCTTTTTTTTTGACTTAAAAATGCCTTATTCGGTCATTGGGTACAAATGTACAATATCATTTAATTTAAAACTTTACAGCTTTTCAAATTATTGTGATCAGTAGAAATATAGAAAAATGCAAATCTATGATTGGTTAGAAATAATTTTTCGCAAATTATGTATTGGCATTTTGTCTAGATTTCTGAATTCCGTGTGATGATGCACGGAATTTGCTGATTACAGTAATTTGAAAAGCACTAAATAAAATCTTGTGGTTTATATTAGTGTAACGAGAATTGTATCGGGCAACTTACCGAAAATTCCGAAATTGCCGTATATAAGACTCAGGTCTGTTCATATGGCTGATTTTTTCGATTTATGTATTCTAGGATCATTTGGCCTAATGGAGATGAGTTTAAAACTCATTTGATCGGAATTAAATCAATTTTTGGGGTCCGATCAAATAAATCGAAAAAATCAGCCCATATGTACATTCCACCAATTTAACCATATACAAATCACTCTTTGTAATAGTGAAGCCCTTGGGTTGTAAAATTTCTATACTGATATGTATCGTGAGTAAATAATCGTGTTACATAAAATAACATAAGTTGGGTATGACAACTATTCCATTAATTTTATTGGTCATATGAAATCATATGATCAAATCTTCACAATAATATAAGACATTTTGTTATATCAGTTTTAGAAAAAATATTCACATTTCTTATATTGAGAGTTTATTAATTAACTTCATTATATCGAGTGAAAATTTTTTTATTCTAAAAAATTCTTCACTATAAACCAATCTTCACTATAATGAGAGTTCACTATAATGAGATTGACTTGTAGTATACCCCGGGTCTAGTACAAGCCGAGAGGTTTATATCGTAAAAAAGAAAATTTTAAAATGCATACACACTTTGTATTTGTAATAGGCAGTCTATCTTAAAAAAACCCGCATTTGATTAATATAGATTGGGCCTGTGTCTAATTCCTGGATCTAACTATTTGGGGGTCCGCTAAAGCCTTTACACGACGAAGTCAAAAATCAAAAAAACGCAAAAATATAAAAACGATAGTCTAAACCCGTTTTGGTGCATTAATAAAAATGTAGAGAAGGCATTTTTTACCTATATATATACACTCTCCTAACGGTAAATTAACCCTAACCCTAATTATAACTAAAGTTTCAAAAGTCACGTGGGTACAAGGCTTTAGCGATCCCCCTATTTGGGAGGATCTTGTATACTGTTCCTAGGCCCCACCAGTAGAGTGTCCAGGATTATGATCCGGCATAATATTCGCATAATTCACCTTATAGCGCATAAAATATGCGACTTCGCATAATTTAAAGAAGCCCGCATAATCTCGCATAATTTATCCTTTCTCTCGTATAAGGGAATTTCTATTGGTCAATTGTCGTTACACAGATTAAATTACAGAGTGTATTATCAAGTCGGCCTATATTATACTCTAACGCTGGCTAATTCCGAGTAGGATCATGTGAATAATGCTGGCTAAACTATCATAGTATCTACACTTTAAAATTAATAGATCCGGAATTACAGATCAGTACGGTACGGATGTGATTTTATCAAACCGTACCATCACTCCCTAAAAAACCCGGCTGGAATTAATCATAATTTCTGGTAGAGCTAACCCTAAATTCTATGAGGCGTGATAATTAAGCAAACTCTATAGTAAGGTTTGATAAAATCATACTAAAATCACATACTGATATTCTTAACACCTCGAATGTAGTAACAATTATTGATTATACACACTATTGGTTGTACAATGTAAGTTGCAGATAATTTTAGTACATACCACGGGCAAAAATAGAACACAAAAAAATTTCTAGTAAAATTTCGTGCTTTTAGATTAGGGATAAAATCTTGCAATAAGGTTAGAGTTCGAAAATATTATTTATATAATAAAATTTTATAACACGTAAAAACAGTTTCATAGACGGTTATAAAATTTGTCTTGCATTACAGAAGATCTTGAAATTGGGTTGGTCAGCAAATTTTTTTTAACCTTAATCCTGGGGTCCGCATAATTCGCATAATTTGCAATTTACCGGATGCATAATTTGGCATTTACCGGATCATAATCCTGGACACCCTACCCACCAGTAGTCTAGACACTTTTGCAGTAACGTGACCATCACGTGGTGTGGCGTCTTCGGATTAACTTTTTGGCTTTATAGTTAAGGTTAGGGTTAGGGTTCGTGTATATAGCCTTAGAAGGTCCCTATATATATGTAAAATCGCGTTCCGGACATTTTTATGTGGTTTTTAAGGCCGATTTAAACACTAGTTTTCGAGTATTTTCGCTCTTTTCTCTTTTTTCTTCTTGTACACGTGTTTTGTTTTGATGTCGGGCTGATCCGGGACGATCAAAATTTACGTTCTCCGATTGGTTAATTCTCATGCGCCACGTCACGTTACTGCAAATGTGTCTAGACCCCTGGTGCGGTTCTACACCTGCTACATTATTAAAAATAATAAAATTATCTATTCTTAAATTACAATTTTATACAATTAAATTCTCGAAATCACGCTATATATAAATCTTAAATTCTTTTGTTGTTGAAATAAATGAACCTGCCTACAACCTATTTTTAAATCATGATTTCATTTGTTATTAATTAATACATTGTTGATGTCACAAATTAACTATATAATAAACTTATTTACAAATAAATTGTGAATATATTCACTATCAAAATCGTGAATCAACCTATTATTTAGATCACAAACACATTTATTGTTAAAATCATGAACCACTTATCTACTTAAATTGTGAACATTATCCACATATTCATTGGAATAGGACTGTTTCAATTAATATAGCTCATTTACTTTGTCTAAAACATAAAAAAAATAATATTGGTAATGTGGATTTATAAATATCTGTAACTGATAAATTAGATTAATTGAGTGAAAAAAAGGAAAAATCAGTAAATGACTCTCTATTTTTACTTTATCAGATTTGTTTCCATAAAAATTAATTTAATAAAGTTGCTTCAACAACTCTATTGCTTTGCATCAAATAGATTCATTAAAAGACTATGATTTTAAGGGCTAAAACATCATAGATTAGATTTTTCTGGAGTAGATTCCAATAAGATAAAAAATAATGAATCAGTTTACAAGTTTTCTCTTTCTATCACTCAAATTAAAAATATAAAAACAAAAATTAAAAAGCACCTGCTAGAAATTACCAACACGTATTCTGCTATTATTTATCTAATACTTATTGCTGGATAACAATGCTACTTTTGCTGTATATATATAAAATTTTATTTTGCAGTGTAAATATAGCATTCTAAAAATTTATTACTTAAATTCATTCCAAATGAAATCCAACTGTTGCTGCAATCTTCAATAATTTAGCATAAAAGAAATAAATAAATGTCTATACAAATTTAATATTTTGTTTGCGTAATCATATCTGCCTATTTCTATTTTATTAAGTAATTTTTTCATTTTTATGAATATATTCAATACTAAAAAATGTTATCGACTTCAAATTTTAGCAACGTAAAACTAAAATTTAACTTCATGTGAGCCTGCTAATTTATTGTATAATCAATATTTTTATATTACGAACTGACAATTTACTGTAATAACATTTAAAAATTACTGCATTTTGTTGTAAGTAGGAACAAGATTTAAGTAGATTTAGAATTTCCTAGTTAAAATTAGAGTTAGAATTTATGATAAAATCAACCCTAAAATAGTGGTTTTATATAAAATTTCTGAATCTGCTTAAACTCAGTTACCACTTAAAACATATTTATATTGAAACTTTATAATGAAATAATAATAATTTGATAAAAATTTAAGACTAAAGATCCGGAGAACATATAAGGAATTTGAAAGTTGGTTATTGTATTTTGATTTTCATTAATTAAATTGATTCATAATGATTCTGTCAATTACATTGAAAAAATTTTGATACTATTATACTATTAAATATTTAATAAAAGATCATTGAATTCATCATTCTCTATATTGAGGTAGCATTAACTTAAATTAATACTAGACCCTATTATATTTACATAGATTTTTCTCAAGTTTTTTGTAAGATTTGTATATACAAAAATTTTTACTCAAATTTTCATGATAGAGTTAGTATTTAAGGTTTAGGTTAAGTTTTGGGTAGGGTTTTTAGGTGCTTAGAGAATTTTACTTAGAGCATCGCGTACTAGTTAATTAGCTAGTTTTTAAGATAATGTAACATAGATGGAAAAACACTATAGGTGCGCTTTAACACTTTATTAATGTTATTATAACACTATATCGTAATATTAAATTTATATTAAATAATTTTTAATGCTAATTTAGTGTAGATATAAACTTCTTGATGTATCAATGATTTCGTCAGTTTCACCATACATGTAATTTTGGCGAAACCTTTAGCTAATTCAAAATTAGTTTCATCAAGAATTTTAATTTTAAAAAATAATCGCAGCATTTACTAATTTTCATCTATACTTTCTAATTCACCAATCAGAGTCATAGGATAAAAAAATCTTATTAGAAATTACATTAAAATTACTTGCAAAATTTTAGCATAATTTCGCTACTAAACCTATTTTATTAATCTTAACAAATTTATAACCAATAACTCCAACCATTAGATAATGTGAGGAGAATATTAAGTGCAAATTTATGAACTAGGATCAATTAAAAAATAAACAGCCACTAGTATACAGTCCTTCAGGCCTTTAATAGCTTCTATTTCCTAATAAACATATTAATGAAAGGTAATGGTACAGTACTTATAGGATAATTAATATATATATGATAAAAAAAATGAGTTAACAATAAAAAAAATTATAGCAAGTTAAAGAAAATTATTAATCTAATATGATATATCAAGATCAAGATTTTAGAACCTATCGCTATATAAATTTGTTCTACATGATATCAAAAGAAAACAAGGAAGAATTTAATTTAGTTGTTACTTTATTTAATACCTCTGAAGTATTAAATATACTAATATCCTGATATTTTTGTGAAATTGTTGATAAAGTGGGAATAATTTTATCTGCTTTTAAAAATTTATTTTTTATTTTAATCTGTTCGTCATTTAATTCTTCTTGTTTCTTATCAAGGATTATTTTCCAATCTTATAATTGTTCATAAACCTCTTTAGCAGTTGGTCGTTTCATCGGATCTTTATCCATACATTGGTTTGCAAGTTTTATATAAACATCAGGTGTTCCTAAGGCAAATTCCGGTTGCAATCCATTAAGTATTATATCCAATGCACTTTTAAAAGGAGTTTTGCCAGTTGACACTTCTGACATAATTACGCCTAAACTATAAATATCTGATTCTTTCGTAGGTTGTTCTCCATTTAACACTTCAGGCGCGGAATAAGATACTATTCCAAATACTTCTTTATTTGCTTTAGAATCATTTATATTTCTGGATAGCCCTAAATCCGAAATTTTTGGTTCTACATTTATTTCATCACCTATATTTAGTGATAGTTGTGCTAATTTATCATTTATTCGGTAAAGAAAATTTTTAATTTCTCTAGTACTAATCATAAGTACATTACCGCTATGAAAATCTCCGTGAATGTAACTTTGATGAATATAATCTAAATTATCGGAAATTGAACAAAGAATTTTTATTTTTTACTTCCAGTCAAGAGTTGTAAAATTTGTTGATATATATTGACGAAGGTCTCCTTTATCAGCATATTCAAAAACCATTAGATATTCATTTTTAGCATGATCATAAGTTATTCCATATATTTCTATTCCATATTGATCTATACTGTATCTATTAAGTTGACATTCATAATGGATTTTAAACTAATATAAACAAATTGTTTTCATTATTAGTACTTTATTTATCTAATAAATATACGTATATTATGTTTATTTCTTTTACCTCATTGAAAAAATCTAATGGTGCGTTCTGAGTTCCGGTTAAACTCTTAAGTGCTACCGTGCACTGTTCACGAGATGGCAATACATTATCAAAATCTGTACCATTATCATATGTTCGTTTACCATCAATCCAGGTTGCAGAATAAACTGTGCTAAAACCACCTTTACCGATTTGTATAATATTTTTTAATTTGTCATACGGTATAAATTCAATTACTTTATGATAATATTTAGAATTTATTTGAGCATTTTTTATAAATTTATCTATTTCAGAATTTTCACTTGTCCAATTTTGATTTATTTGAGGATCACAAGAATAACAATAATAAAATCCAGTATTATATCTTTTACAATTTTCACAAATCTCATAACGTAAGTAAGATTCATCTATATTATTTGACTTTATTCCATATGATTTATTTAAATCTGAAAGTGATTCTTTATATCTTCCCATATGTCGATAAAGTTCTCCACGATTATGTAACGCCAGTGCATCATTTGGATCAATTTCTAATGATTTATTTAAATCTGAAAGTGCTTCATCAAGCCTATTTAACGACATAAAAATGAAGCCACGGCCATTTAGAGTTTTCGCATTGTTTGGATCAATTTTCAATACATTATTCATATCTGCAAGTGATTCTTCATATTTGCCCATTTAAAAATAAATAATTCCACGATACCTAATGTTACTAAGTTATTTTGATCAATTTCTAATGATTTATTAAGATCTGCAAGTGATTCTTCAAGTTTTCCCATTTTTTGATAGGTTCCTGCACGATTACTTAAAACTATTTCATCATTCGGGTCAATTTTTAATGATTTATCAAAATCTGAAAGTGATTTTTCATATTCGCCTGTTGCTTGATAAACTAACCCGCGATGATTTAATGCAAACATATTATTTGGATCAATTTCTAATGATTTATTTAAATCTGCAAGTGATTCTTCATACTTATATAATAAATGATAAATTTCTCCACGATTACTTAAAATTGTTGCATTATTAGGGTCAATCTCTAATGCTTTATTCAAATCCGAAAGTGATTCTCTATATCTGCCTATTCGAAGATAAATGAATCCACGATCACTTAAAATTATTGCATTATCTGGATTAATTGCTAATAATTTGTTTATATCTGCAAATGATTCTTCATATCTGCCCATTATGCAATAAGCTCTTCCACGAAATCTTAATGCAAACGTATTATTTGGATCAATTTCTAACAATTTATTGAAATTTGAGAGAGATTCTTTATATCTTTCCATCATATAATAAGTTATTCCACAAAGTTTCAATGCTTCTGTATTATTTGGATCAAATTCTAACGATTTATTTAAATATGCAAGTGATTCGTCATATTTGCCTTTCCAAAAATAAATGCTTGCACGATTACTTAAAGATATCGCATTATTGTCAAAATTTAATGTTTTGATATAATCTGTAAGCCCTTCCATATTCTTGCCAAGATGAAAATAAATTTGTGCACGAAGATCTAAATAAGTTACGTTATTTTGATCAATTTCTAATAACTTATTAAAATCTGCAAGTGATTTTTCGTACATGCCAATTTTGAAATAAGTTAATCCACGATTATGTAAAATTTTTGGATTATCTTGATCAATTTCTAATGATTTATTAAAATCTGCAAGCGCTTCTTTATATTTATCAAAGTTTCTTATAAGTAAATCCACGATTATTCAGAGTTATTGAATTATTTGGATCAATTTCTAACGATTTATTTAAATCTGCTAGTGATTCTTCGTATTTTTTCATTATTTGGTAAAGTTCTCCACGGTTTGACAATGCAATTGCATCATTTGGATTAATGCCTAATGATTTATTTAAATCTGAAAGTGATTCTTCATATCTGCCTATCTGTCGATATGTTGTTCCGCGGTTATTTAATGCCAGTACATTATTTGGATCAATTTCTAATGATTTATTTAAATCTGTAAGTGATTCTTCATATCTACCCATATTTCGATATACCAATCCACGATTGTTTATTGCCAATACATTATTCGGATCAATGTCTAATGATTTATTTAAATCTGTAAGTGAGTCTTTATATTTTCCGATTTTAATATAAGTTAATCCACGATTATTTAGAGCTGTTGAATTATTTGGATCAATCTTTAATGATTTATTTAAATCTGCAAGTGATTCTTCATATTTTCCTATTTGTTGATAAGTTAATCCACGATTACTTAAAATCATTGCATTATTTGGATCAATGTTTAATGATTTATTTAAATCTGCAAGTGATTCTTTATATTTATTAATTCGTCGATAAGTTTCACCGCGAATATTTAGTAACAATGGATCATTTGGATAAAGTATTAATAATATATTTAAATCGGCAAGTGATTCTTTATATTTGCTTATTTGGAAATAATGGTGATATCGTTTCATTAATGTGTTAGAGATTGCAATAAGGTTATTTGTTACATTTATATTATTTGGTACAATTTCTAAAAACTTTTTTAAATCAACAACTGTTTTTTCATATCTTTGATAGACTAATCCACGATTATACAATGCTATTGTGTTATTTGGATTAATTTCTATTAATTTATTTAAATCTGTAAGTGATTCTTCATACCGACCTATATTTTTATATACTAACGCACGAATTCCTAGTGTAGCAAGATTATTTGATTTAAGTCGTAAAGATTCATTTAAATCTGCAGGCGATTCTTTATTTTTGCCTATCAAATAATAAATTAATCCACGATCACTTAATACTGTTGAGTTATTTGGTTCACTATTTAGTAAATTGCTTAAATTTGCAAGTAAAGTTTCATATCCACTCATATTGTAAATGTGCTATTATCTTAACAGGATTATTGGTTAAATAATTAGTTTTCTAAATCGCAGAAAACGTTCTTTTGGTGGTAAATTTTATGCTTTATATTTAAAATGTGAGGATGTCGCAGGACATTTGATGTATACATTATTCGGCAAAATTTTTAAATAACTGGAAATTGGTTCAAATGAACACGTGCCGCCACGTGTCAGCCAATCATTTGCCCGGCTGTGCCAAATTACTGTTATTCAAAAATTTGTGTTATCCGACAATTTATGATCATGATTGATAGGGAGTTGTCGGCTGAGTTTTAATTCGAGTAAACATGATTATTTCGTAACACATGGAAAAAAATAACAGAAAGAAATAAATTCATGGTTGTAAGTAGTGATGGGAAAAATGCGCATTTTATAATAGCATGCGCATTAATGTGCACGTTATATAAAATGCGCATGATATCGCATGATATAATTTTTGGAATTTATATTTTCCCTTCGGAAAATATCGGATACGTGCTCAAATTTTAACCTCGACCTTGCTCTTCTTTTATGTTTATTCATTTTATTTTCGGAATTTTTCGAGACTTTTGCATCCATACTCCTTAATTCTGCCCGACAATACGCTCCCTGGCCTAAATTATATATACTTTAATTTTCCTATTTAAAATTTAGATGGGATAAAATGCGCATGATTCAGAAACATGCGCATGAATGCGCATTAATGCGCACGATTAAGGAATCATGCGCATGCATGAAACTCATCTCTAGTCGTAAGTGTTTGTTGGATAATATAACAATAATGTAACTCACAACATCTCGCCGCATTAATTTAATGCAGATTTTAAATTTAAAATACTGAATTAATAATACAGTTACTGAAATTATATTATTTTAAAAGCATAATAACATTCAATGAATGTGTTGCCATAAAAAATTATTAAAAATTAACGCTATTTACATTAAAGATTTTTTAACATAAATTGCAAACTTATTGTATATTGTCTACTAATCAACATTTGTTTCTTCGCAAAACTACGTAAAACACGTATTCTATTCTGTACATATTTATCTTAATGATATACGCATTTAACCTTAAAACATTCTCTTTTGCAGCTATTTTCGTTATTCTAGAGCCATAATAATACGTATTTAACAGGGTTTGGTCACACTACTTTATTAAGGGATTAGCAATCTCCCTTCTCTTTATTCTTTTACCTTATATATTATAAAGTTTGGTTACATTTTTTATTTGAAGATTAGCAATCTCCCTTCTTTTTATTTATTACCTTTTATATTGTAGAGCTACTTTATTAGAAGGTCAGCAATCCCCCTTCTATTTATTCTACGTATTACCTTTTATATTAAAGTTTGGTCGCATTACTTTATTAGGGTACGTCTAAAGCCGTGTGCGGTCATATGTTTTTGACTTTTTGATTAGGGTTAGGGTAAGGGTTAGTTTGGGGCTTGGGTTAGAAGAGATCTTCTAGGTAAAATCACCTCCCCGACATTTTTTATTAGTGAATCAATATAGGTTTAGACATTAGTTTGCTTGTATTCTATGTTTTTTCGTTTTTTTTTTCTTTTTTTTCTTCGTCGGCTGATCCGTGTCGATCAAAACAACCAATTTTATTGGCTCACTGTCACGTGATCGCAAACAGCTTTAGACGACCCCTTTATTAGCAACCTCCCATCTCTTTATTCTATTACCTTTTATATTGTAGAGCTTGTTTACATTACTTACAGTAATTAGGCGATTACCAATCTCCCCGCTTTATTTAAGACCCTAGCATCACCAGCAGCATGATGGAAAGTCGTTTTGATTGGCTAATGTGGTTAGTGATACGGGCTGACCTCGGCCCATCAGCCGGGTGGGCGGGCGGGTCGGCCCTTGACCCATATTCCTGCAGGTCAGCCCGGCCGGTATATAGTTAAATTTTTTTCGTCTGATGAATTTCATTGTATAATTTATAATTATTAGTTAAATCACGCGTAGAACATTCTCAAGTTAGTGCTTGCAGTCGATAACTATCTATCCAACCAAAACGAATAGTCGACATTTCTAGTCGATATTTATAAATTCAACTAGTCAATTAGGAGTTCTGATTGCTCGTTAATTAAAGCACTGATTATCGATTATAAGTTAGTAAATCACCGTCATACTTATCACTTTTATTTCCATCTATGAGAAAATAACCCGGTAGATCACCGGCCATAAGAGGACCCATCGGGCCCTCTTATAACCACTTCCTATTCGCATATAGTAGATCCACTATATATATGCATCACATACTATTTGTAATTTATGTAACATTATATGTATGTGTGCTTATCAGTCACAGGACATGTCCATCCTCGATGATCTTATTAGTAATTTTGCGTTTGTGTAACATACATCGGCGTGACTTTTTCTTTAGCTGCTTTGATTAATTAATAACAAATAGTATTCAATTTTAAACAAGTTTTACTTTACGGGTTTCATGCTTTTGTTTTGTACCAGAAATACCCGTATTACTTTATTTTTTATGAAATAAAATCAGGCCTAAAACTTGCAATTTTTAACACAAAAGTCAAGATTCTCTTCGAAGTATTGCAAACCAAGGCCAGCTTTGCTTTGATAATGACGGTGAATCAAGAGCATTACAACTCTCATTATTGACAAAAAGGCACTTTAGTTGTGGCTTTAGAGCGTTTGCTAAGAGGTGCCTTTTTTCATAAGGTAGATTGGAGTTAATTCGAACTATTTTTACCTTTATTCCTCTTTGTAGAGTCTACGAAAAGGATCTTATTGCATGATCTAAACGATTATATGCGACAAAACAGGTATTTAAAAAGATCTTTAAAGATCATTTAAGTTTTATTCTAAAATTTTAAATTGTATACGAGTAATAACTGATAAGATCTACATGAAAGTTTGAAATATTTAACGGCAAGTCGTGTGTATTCTAACGAATAGTTTTAACGGATTTAACGTATTTTATTTGAAAATTTATCAGTTATACTTATCGCAGGTGCGATATCGTAATGGTTGCACGGATCGATATATCGATACATAACTGATAAGTTTTGTTTTTCGATGTTTTATTTTATTTTATTTTATTTTTTTTACTAGCGCTAATACTTTTTCGTTTTAAACCTTGGAGTAACGTTTTTCTCTTTTATAGGTCGGTTTCGTTGAGCCTGGTCGTTTCTGCTTGGCGTTGGTTGTGGAGTTGCCATTCCGGTGGGTTTCGTGACCATTTTCTATAATGGTTTTATACGACGTTTCGCTTTGAGTTTCACGAAACTACATGGCGTGCAAGCGTGTAAGGTTTTCGCTTATTATCAAATATCTGTAGGAATGGACGCAACTAGTGGAACAATTAACGCTGGATATCGTTATCATGATTGAAAGTAAGACATTTACCCATCATCAGTTATCAAAGAATTGCGTAGATGGGCATGCTAGTGGACCATTTAATTTTATGTTGTTACGATGAAAGAATTGGAGTTGAAAAGGTGAATATAATGCATTCACTTACAGTATGTTCCACCGGCGTGCCCATCTCTGCAGATTTTTGATAATACTGTGTAATGTTGGATTTTTTATGAAAAAGGGAATTGAATTTAAAAGAATGAACGTAAGGCATTCACCTTTATTAAAATTTACAGAGATAGGAGAATGTTTAATGCCGGATATTGTTATCAAAATGGAATCGATTTGAAAAGGGTAAGTGTAAGGCATTCACTTCTTATCAAAAACCTGCAGAGATGGGGCACGTTAGTAGAGCATTTAATGTTGGGTGTTATACGATGAAAGAATTGGAGTTGAAAGGTGAATAAGTATGTCCATCTCTGCAGATTTTTGATAATACTATATAATGTTGGATTTTGTTATGAAGTTGAAAAGGATGAATATATGGCTAACTTTTATCAAAAATCTACAGAGATAGGGCACACTGGTGAAAATGTTTAATATCGCATATTGTTATCATAGTGGAATCGAGTTGAAAGGATAAATGTAAGACATTTACTTCTTATCAACTTCTTATCAAAAATCTGCAGAATGGCAATTGTTTTCCATCGTTATCTTTTTCGTTTAATATGCTTTTATCTATGTCTTTAACAGTCACAGGACATGTCCTCCCCGATGATCTTATTAATAATTATTCTTTGTGTAACATAAGTTGCCGTGACCTTTTTTTTGACCGCCTCGACTAATTAATAGCAAGTAATATTCCAGCCTTAAACAAGCTTTATTTTTTGAGTTTTATGCTTTTATTTTATACCAGAAATAGTCGTATTTTTTGAGTTTTTGCGAAATAAAACCAGACCCGAAAATTGCAATTTTTTGACACAAATGTCAAGATTCTCTTCTAAATACTGTAAAATAAACCTAACTTTACTTCGCTAATAATAGTAAATGAAGAGCATTACAACTTTTATTATTGCCGCAGGGGCACTTTAGTTGTGGCTTTTAGGCAATTACTAAGAGGTGCTCTTTAATAAAGTAAATTAAAGTGCTAATTCGGACAATTTCTAGCTTTATTCTCTTCTGTAAACTCTATAAAATGATTTTAACCAAACTAAAACATTTATATTTATAACGATCTTTGAATTTTTATTAATTATTTTTTGAATTTTTTGATATTAGATAAATAAGATCTGTATAAAAGCTTGAAATATTAAATTACCGTATTCCGCTCGCCAAAGTACCCCAGATCTTTTAAAGATTTGGACATTTTGAAGCTTGAAGTAGCTTGAAATCTGAATACTCAGAAAAATTCCCGGATATTTATAAGGGGTATTATATATGAGGGTACTTTGGCGAATAGAATATGGTATATAATAGTTGAATTCTAAAATTAGTAAAGGCAAGTCGTGTAATTTATTTTAAACTTTCTTGTTCTTGTGATTTATTAAATACTGCCTAACTCTTTTGTCTGTCCAATCTGAAGAAACTGTATTAAGATCTGATACTGCTTCTTGAATTTCATTGTTAGATATTGTATCTCCAAGTTCAAGTAATTGTGAAAGTATTGTTTTTTCTACTTCCGAAGTAGTGCGACGCGAACGTTTTAAAGGATTAACAGAGGAAGAAGTTTGCTCTAGAATTAAGGTATTCTGCTGTTGAACATTTGATTCTTGAATAGGGTTGCTTACTTGATTACGTTTTTGTTTTTTCATACTCTCAATCTGAGCATAAGTATAATTATATTTCGCACACGACGGCCGGGAGTTCGGGGTTCGGTTTTGTATACGTCCTGTGCAAGCACCTCTTGAAAGCATAATTTGCCAGTCTCATAGAAACATAGGATGTTTTCAATACCATCCTTGCTAATTTCTGGTGCATCTTTGAACAAGTAATGTGTTGCAGGATTTGGATGATTGAAAGCAGCTGACAGATTTGCGACCAGGGACCAGAGTGAATCTTTACGTGACTTAATTGCACGAGAATTTTGGCCCATTACAGCATCATCAATATATTCTGCAAGAAGAATTGATAGCTGATCTCTCTCGCTCTGGGCTGCTTTAATTTTCAACATCATAGTTTCTTGGTCAGTAATATTACCAGTTATATTTTGCTTAACGAATTTTACACCATACGTTTCAAGTGCTTCGCCAAAAGCAAAATAATGTCCTTCGCTTGTAAGATTTACTGAACACACTATTTGTAATAATTTTTGTAGCTGCGAATCATCGTGAACCTGAACTAAAAAGTGTGCCACAAAACTTGCGTATTTGAATTTTCCAGCTGCAGGAAAAAGAGGTGCGAATACAGCCAAATTTGTCATCTGCATGCTGTAGTTTCTCCTTCTAATTCCGATTTTATGACCTATGAAGTATCCTGTCCAGCGAAAGAAGAGATACCATACCTTTATTAGGTAATTATTACCATCTAAGATATCACTCATTGTTTTTTCTTCTTTTTTAACATACTGACACAATGCAATCCCGACTGCCACCCATATTAATTCTAAAACACGGCATGTTGTTCAGTAATCTACTACATGCTCAAACTTTTTTAAATATCGTACTCTGAGAGTTGCCGCAAGGTTAAATATACCGTATCCAGAAAATATCGTGATTAAAGTGCTGCACATATCTTTAGATGTGTGCCACTGCCCCAAAAGAAGTTGAACATCGTTGTGAGTTTCTTTATAGGGAATTAATCTCCCAAAAATTGCTTGATCGCATGCAATGTTTAGACGTTCATCACAACTTTGAGGTAAATCGTTGCGATACATCTCACATGCTGCGTAAACATTATCATTGCAATTGGGCGGATCACCAGGTTTCAATATTACAACTTTTGGTGGTAAAATATTGCAACCTAGAGGTACTTGTTTGGTGATTTCAAGGTGTACATCTTCCATTTCAAAATTATTTACACGACTCTCCAATATTCTATTCAAAATCGTTTCATACTTCATCAAAAGGTCATTAGTAGTTGAAGACTCTCCGAATAGCGGTTGATTAATGGATTCATAACTTTCAACTGGATAGTCAAGCGAGGTAGGAAGAGTAAACTGGAATACCATTCGCAATGTCGCATGTGAAGTCTGGCACGTGATATCAAAAATATTGCCGTATGAAAATGTTGAATCTTTAAAATCAATATTATCAATTACTGCAAGATTCCAGATGTTTGGTCCTTCAATTAGATTGTTTCTAGGATCTATACTATGCATTCTTAATCTTTCAAGACGACTTTCATGCCTTTTAGTATATGCAATAACAGATGCTGAACGAAGAATTTCTCTTAAATGCGGCAATAATTTTGGATTTTGACAAATTGACGATATAATGGTTGAAAGCCAAATCTTTGATCCGGGAAAAGCAATAGTAAGTAGCATTGAAGTTAATAAAGTGGTAGTTTTTGATATTTGATTTGTATCATGTGACTTTAAGGGAAGTTCACGTTGACACCTCTTATTATTAACGACTTTTTGTTTATGTTGTTGCAATACTGTGAGGAGAGATTGAAAAAAAGTACAAAGAACTTTAGGTAATGCGTTAAAGTATTCTTCGTATGAGCTTGGGTTTTCTAAATAGTTTATATTTTCTTTAACTTCAGAATGTGAATGTAGAATTTCTTTTCCTAATTTTTCGCCCATCATCGAAGCCTTTATTAGAGTTATTATATGGGGCCTTTCCCCAATTAACTTATTCAATTCAATTTTTCTCAATCTCATTATCATCCTAACTACTAACTTACTTGGAAATTTTTCTGTTTTTATTTCCTCATTCATTATTTCATCATTAAAAATAGTTAATGCTGGGGATATCTTAACTAGGAGTCTTTCTTGCAGCTCATGATCATCTGAATCCGCTACCGATGTTATCCATTTTCCAACAAGCTTTAGAGTATCACTAGCATCATTATGGTGTTTTTCAAGTTCAGTACATGGTTGGAATTTTTTGGATTTACCAGGTCTTTCATACAAATGCCCGCCATTTTGTTGAAAGCACTCTGAGCAGATGTAACGTGCACGATAGCCGGAAGATGATTTTTTTGTAAGATTTTCTTCAAAAAATGCAGGACAGTCCAAAACACCAATACAAGGCACTTGAATATTTCGTTCATTTACTTTCCATGAATGTTCTGTGCAACCATTGCCACGGCTAAAAAAACATTTTTTTTCATTACAAAAAAGGCAAATACGAAATGAACAATACTTTTATTAACCGAACGTGTTTGTTTCAATCCTCGAATGTGAAGTTGGTTCTGATCAAATAGAAAATGATAATAGCATACACCAAGTCGATCAAGTGCATTTGCATTTTTTCCCATGTCCCTGTTGCTTGCCGCAATTGCTGTAGATTTGTTGAGTGATTGCTCCGAATACTTTCGACAACATGTGCATCTATTTCCCATGTTCCTACCATTTGTCGCAATCGCCGTAAATTTGTTGTGCTGCTGCAGCACTTTATCTCGCCTTCAACAATATCTATAATTACACATGGTGTTGAATTAAGAATTTGTGGAATCTCTTCAATTTCTATATCTACTTCATCATCAACTGTTGGGAGAAATTCTTCTTGAGAATCAGTATTTTTAGATTCAATCCCGTCAAGGTCAATGCCTTCATCATCTTCTTCATGTAATAAGGCTTGTGCATTTTCAAGAATAATAGGATTGATTGTAAAGGTCTCTTCATAATTTTCGTCCGATTCGTCGCACTCTTCCAAGTAAGTATTCTCAAAATCAGACATTTTTTGAATGAATTATTTTTAGAAAACTAAGCAATTTATCTAATAGTTTTGTGGTTGAATTATCTTTTGCAAGAAATCGAATACTATAGCAGAAATTATACCTTGAGTGAAGGGACTATTTATATCCTTTTTTTTCTTTGAATTTTTATATTATTTCACTTCAAATATTTGGCTATTATATTTTTGCTTACTATGGCTTCAATTTATATAATAGAAAAACTGATACACGTCGCAATTCGACTAATGTTTGGCTATTCTAAATTTCAAAACATTCACCAGATGAAACGTTTCTAAAATGTTACCTCGGGTGTCAGGATTCTGTGATAATTGGAATTTTGCCTTTGGCATTGTTCTGTATGCCTAGAAAAAGCAGAAAATTTGTAGAGCAGTAAAAATCCGAATGCTCTAGTGCTATCACGGTAAAATAGGTATTGTTATGATGAAACATTTTTCAAACATGATTATGAATCCATTTATTCATTAATTACAATACATCTTCGAAGTCGAAACATTTTGCCTTAGAAAAATGAAATTCTGCCAGAATGAAACATTTTCAAAGTATTACCAATTGTACAACTATTTGTTTTATTAATATTATTATAATGTATAATAATTAACAAAAAGAGCTTCATTTGATATAAAAACATTTGAACTTTTTATTTTATTTAATGTATTCTTAAATATTACAAAGATTTAAAATAAATTTTAATAAAAATACATGCTTTTTGTAAATACATAAAATAAATCACTATGTTTAATCTTGCATCTGTGCTCAATGCCTTGTTAATACTTCATTACTGTGATTCGTATTAAGGGTTAAAATATTTGACATATTGAATAAAACACTCCGAATACCGTTCAACATGCTATTCATAAACCCATTATATGACGAATTGCAGGTCAAATCGCAAACCTGGTTTTGTGTTGTAAAGCTACAATAAAAATAAAAATGTATTATTTAGAATCACCAAATAATGAAACATTAACTAATGGTGATGAAACGAATACATAACAAGCCTGATCATGCTACCAAAACTCTTCATATAAACGAGCAAAACCTTCATGTTAGAAGATATCCCTTGGTTCCCTAATCGAGAGAAGAAAAGCCCGGACACACTGCTACCCTGACTCATAAAAAAAAAATATATGTCAGTTACAATTGAAGAGAAACTGTAACATGTGTACTCTACGGTGAAAAAAATATGAAAGAGAGATAAAACAAGTATGTTTTAGTTTTAAAAAGATCGAATTATTGTACTATACAAGCCTGATCATCCCACCAGATTCTATACAAGCCTAATCGTGCTGCTGCGATAAAAGAAAAACTTGCTATTACGACTAAAGGGGTGCTGCAACATGCATGCTTAGTTCTATTATTGTAGCATAAAAGAAAAGAATGCTGGACTAATAAAAATATAAAACAAGTGTTTTTCTTACATGTTGCATTTAAAATCTCTGATTATTTAACCTTCAGTGAAGCGCAAATCAATGAAAAGGACTGCTGCGAATTATTTGTAAAAGATGTAGAATAGTAAAATAGGCTGTTAAGCAGGTAGGTGCCGTGAATTCAATCAGAAGCTAGATATTACAGGGGTTATGTACTCTAACTTCGAGCGAAGATTCTCTTTGAACAAAAGAGAGTTAAGAATCGAGATTTTGTAGTTTAATATAGAAACATTTGAACTATATTTTTGACTTAATCAACGATAGTCGAATAGTTTCACAAATTCAAGGTTATCATATTAAAAACTTTTTGCAAGGGCAAAATTTCTATATGAAAATCAAATGATCGACATCTAAATATTCATATAAACAACATTTCGAACCCCTGTAAAAGGACATGTCCCGTGACTGTTATAATGTGCTGATCATTATACCTAAATGCATCTCCGTGTAATTTTTTAGCAATCGAAATATTGCACAAGTATCATAATGTAATTCTGACTATTTTCATATGGAGAAGATCAAATTATAAGACTATTTTGCATTCTTGTTTGACTGTAAGTTTTTTAACAATATGATCGGCCCAGTCGACCGGGCCGATTAATTTCCGCAGCAGGGTTGGCCTGAGAATTGGCCCGTATTTTTAAATGTGGTATAACTGTAACATCGATCATTACACAATTATTTATATTAGTTTTAGGGTATCCCCTATATAACGTAATCGCTCATATGACAAGTCGCCGTATATGTTACCTATGAACGAATAACTTTCAGAATACATTGGCCTTTGGCCTTACTAGCGGCTGGCAAATTTAATTAGATATAATCAGATTCCCAGGTGACTTTTATTAATGCCGCATTTTTTCTATTAGTCTAATCTCCTTATAATAAAATTATTATCTCATTACGAGTGTCCTGTACATTTTTACCAATCATTTTGCATGTGTGAAAATTAGATGCCATAAATAGTCATAGTCACATGTCATGAGAAATTCACAATATTGATTATATCAAATACACGTCATAGGCGTTAATGGCCCTTATGACCTATAGTATCATAATTAATTGCTTGCTTGGTAAGTATAAGTATGTAAATGAATTTTAGCTTTCAAGGGTATGAATTATTCATCAATTACCGGTACGACTAAATGACGAATCTGTTACACATTAATTATGTTATGCAAATGATCAGCAGATTTAATATATCGTCATAAACGATGAATTTTCCCACGTTCTGATTACTGCTTTATGGCAAAGTCGATTGAATTTTTTTAATGAATCAGCTGTCAATCAATTTGCTTTTCTTTTAAAGAATTGAGTTTCGTTCGTTATAGCATTTTGTGTCTTTTGAAATTGGATTAACTATGTGGACAACGTTAATAATATGCGTTAGTGAGTCACATACTGTGTATCGCCAAAATAGTAAGGTTTACAGCAATATCATGATAGAAACCATAATTATTCCAAACTAATTTAACCCTAACCCCATATTGTAATTATTAAAATAGCGCTCAAGTTTGTATGAGGATTTTTAACAGCAATTATTATAGAAACCACAATAATTTGATCAAACTCAACCTTAAAATATATTTTTTGTCGTTAGGTTTGTAACAGAATTTTTTATAGTAATTCACGATAGAAATTACAGTGATTCTAATACAAAATAATTCACCTTTTCATCGTTACTGGAATAGTGAATTCTGTAGCGAAATTTAAAAAAGCGAGTTTCATTCATTATGGGCACTTTGTCTTTGAAATTAAATTAACCGAGATGTGGATAACGTTAATGTGAGTCACACACCATGTATTGCCAGAATAGTAAGGTTTATAACAGTAATACATGATAGAAACCATATAATTCCAATGCGAACTAATTAAACCCTAACACTGTATTGTGATTATTAGAATAGCGCACAGGTTTTATATGAGAGTTTTTAACAGTAATTCATTAATTCATGATATAAACCAACATATTATCCGTCGAGTAGGTTTGTAACCGAATTTTTTTATTGTAATTCACGATAGAAATTACATAATTCTAAAACAAAATAATTCTTTATTATTACGAAATAGTGAGTTCTATAGTGGAATTTTAAAAAATCGAGTTTCATTCATTATAGGCACTTTGTATTGTAAAGGGCGCCAGCAGCGCCCACAAACACTTGTAGTATATAGCTAAGTAGGCTCGTGAAGTACTTTTTTTTTGAGTTTTTTTTTTAAAAAAAAGCGTTATTTCATCTGCTAATCTGTTCTTAAAAACTTGTAATAAAGAGGTTCTAGGTGATTATCTGAACGATCTATAAAAGGTAGTTCTGTGTAAAACATAAGAATTATTAAGTATGAAAAAGGCATTTAATGGTATTTAAGATTTACTTTCTGTAAATTTTTTTTTTAAAGCGTTACTTTAACAGCTAATATACGGTTGAAATTTTTAATTGAAATAATGTAGTAGTTATATAAAAGATCCGAATGATATTTAATTGGAGTAAAATATTAATTTAACAGAAAGATAGGAATTCTGGTGATAACAGTTGCACTCCGCAAGAATACTTCATTGATTACTTGGATTCCGGTGATAATGATCTTGAATCAGAGTGAGGAAAAGTATTAGCAATATCTTAGTTCTTGAATTATTCGAGTCACGAGTTGACGAGTCACTATCCTATACTAACCGATTTCACTCGAGTAACCGATTTCAAAGTTATACGGGTTACTGGGTGACGATTTTTCACCGGTTCCAAACTCTACTACAGACACGTGATCTGATTTCCTAATTCTGCCATATTCTAACGGTGATGTTAACCGAAAAGATCGGCCTTATTATAGTTATGCTTAAATTATTTAACTAATGATTTTCGGCAAAACATTCGGATTTACTACATTTTTTATATGAAACATTCCAAAAATAACTTACTATATGATAATTTTGATAAAAGGAGTTCAAAAAATTTTTGCAACAATTTCGGATATTATGAAAGAATAATTTCGGATGACTAAGGGTGCACTCAATCATCTAATTTAATAGGTCAGAGCTCAATTTTTAATTACGGAAAATAAATTATTCGGTCAAGCGAGTTCATTATCGCAATGAAAAAAAAAGATGGTCAGAGACCATATTTTTTATCATAGAGTTGTGCTGGTTTGCTAAATTTTGATATCTATGAACTTTGGTAAGATTACCGTAAGGATTACTACAATTAAACGTAGTACTTGTGCATGATCTCTATAACTAACCAATCACATTAAGAGAGTTGCTTGAGATCACACTAAGTGTCGTAAAATTTTTTATTAGGATGACAATTTACGGTGATTTCAAGCATCAGCTTCGATGTGATTATTAAATGATTGTAATAGTGCTCAACCATTATTACATAAGTTTTTTGTCGAAACTTCGAATATACAATTTATGACGCCATTGAAATTTTCTCTTCAATGTGATTAGTTAGTGATCGTTATCGTGTTCATTTATTATAATCAATCAAAATAAACATTGAAAGTGATACTTGAGCAGTCCCTTATTTATTCTTCTATTATTTACAAAAATATTCGCTATTGTATTTTTGGATTCCGATTTCTATTTTTCATAAAAATTTTCTCAAGCACTTCAAGCAATGAATAGGAAGAAAAGTTTTAATTAGTCTGAAATAGAATAAATTAACTAATTGAATTACCATTTCGATGAATAAAACCTGGAGTGCAGTCATCTTTTTTTTCATAGAGGTACTCTGATTTGCTAAAATTTAGAATCCGCATTTCGCACAATGAAATTTTAACAAGAAGTTCTTCGATTAACTGTATTAACCAGTCTGATGACTTGAGCATTATCTCGATCGTTAGTCGATCGCTACTTGAGAACACACTAATGCGAGAAAAAAGTAATTCGTTGTTACCAAAAATAAAAACCGGAGCAAAGTTGCTTAATCGAATATTCTACTGATTGTAAAATTTTCCAAGGTAGAAATAAAAAAAGATAAAAAGTTGATTGATTAAATGACAAATTCATTTAATATGGTTTACTAATAAAAAAAAAAGGGTTATCGCATAATAAAGATTATCAAGTTACATATATTGTTTATATATCGTCACAATGATAAACACGCTTGACCAATTTAAAACATTTTCCGGTATGTCCCGATTCTTATTAGTTCATTGATTGAGTTATTTGAGTACACCTTAAAAATAGTTTATTGATCTATTGTATTTTCATTTTAATTGAATAACACATGTGATGATAATTTAATACATCAGAGAGAACAATATAATCAGCAGGAGATTATTTATCTTATCAAGAATATTTATCATTCCAATTAAGGTTCAGACGTTCCTTTTTTTTCGTAAAGTCGTGCTTATTGACTGAAAATTTTCATTGATAGACTTGAAAAAATAAATGAACAAACATACTTCATTCTTTTTACCGTTTCATTATCATTATAAAATGTGATGATAGTTTAATATTAGAGAGAACAATTTAATTAACGGGAAATCATCCATCTGATCAAGAGTATTTATCATTCTAATTAAAGTACAGTCGTTTCTTTTTTTTTCGTAAAGTTGTGCTTATTGGCCGAAAATTTTAATTAATTGACTCGAAAAATAAATGATCAAATACTCATCCTTTTTACCGTTACATTATCATTACGGACCTTCATCAAACTTCTAAAAATTATTATCTCATTATTTCGCTAAAAATTTTTGTCGTGAATAAAAAAGACATGTTTTTGATTTTATTCATTTGCAGTAAATTCTGAAAAAGAAGCAGAATTTAGAATTTTCGCAATTTTCGCAGTGCTTTGTCCTTTTGCTGATCAATTGTTTTCATTTATTTTTTATTTTTTTTTTTTATTTTAGATTTGTAAAACAATTATAGTTAAGTGATATTAATAATAAAGGGGTTTGTTTATGCATCAATTGCAATCAATATTTCAATTGGTTTTAATTACTTGAGCAGCAACAGTCAAATCGGATGGAGATACGTGAGAATAATTCAATTGTATTATTTTTATGTTAATGATTTTCGAAATGGTCTTATTAAATATCGCTATAATTGGCAACACAACAATCATTAGCTACATGAATACCCAAAACAAAGCATGATGTACATAGCAGTCAGATCGCATTAACATATTTGCGTGGGTAATACAAACTCTTGAAGAGGAAATAGCCAATAGGAAAGTGCAAATTTTGACTATTCCGGATTAGAATCCTAATACGTACGTACGTACGTACGAAAATACGCAAAATCTAGTGTTTAAATCGAAATTTTACATATTATGAATATTAATCTGTTTCTATAGACCCTATCGTTAAAGTTCTAACTAATTTTTATTTCGCTCACTTAGTTTATTTATGGTTTGTATCACCCGCGTAAATAAGTAAACCGCAGTCAGACCTCCCTAAACGCAATCCCCCTAAATGAAATACCTCTTTAAATGCAACTTTAAATCCCGGTCCAAATATATTTCTAATTTCTATAAATGCAATTTTTCTTATTGTTCTCTAAATGCATGTCATCAAAAGTTCAACCCCAACGAGTAGCATTTAGGGAGGTTTTAGTGTACCTCTGATGAATGATGCCTTAGTAATGTACATCTAATGCAACTCTTATTTTTTATGATAAATGAAAAATTATCGTTGTATTGTATCGTAATTAGAAACGTCATAATTCTTTAATATGGCGTGATGGATATTTTATTCAATGCTTTAGGGATATGAACACAGTTATCTGAAAACTAATATAAACAGCCAATTTTGTCTTTTCTTTTTAATTTCATAGTTTGCAATTCTAATAGAAAAATGCAATCTTACGACAATCTATATTCATTTTTTATTTTGCTATTTTATTTCTATAATCTAGCATTATGTCAGGATAATGGAACTTCAAATTTATACCAACACGATCCTCAAGATCTTATCAGTAAACATTATTTTGTTATCGAACCAGCAGAAACTGCTTTTACTCTTAACATTAAACCAATTAGTTATCCAAATAAATGTGAATTAAAGCAATTACATTTACTTACTAGACATGGTAATGACTATTTCAATTTAAATATTCATAAAGTTTTGCTGAAATAATAGAATAATCTTTAAAAATATTAATTAGGATCTAGATACCCAGATATACCTAATACTCTAGCTTTTGATCGTCTTGCAAAAATATTTGCAAATGTTTCTGTTGCAAAGAACTGGGTAAGAAAGAAAATAAAAATCATTATTTTAATACTTAACATTGTTGCTTAGAAAAAAAAACTATCATTACTTTAGTATAAAAATCCTTTTCCCTTAGAAAGAAATTATCAATTGATTCCCAGAGGAGAAATTGAACCATATTATGATGGAAAACAATCTTTTCTAAGATATAATCAATTTTGGAAAAACTATAAAAAAATTACCGGTAGATATGATCCTGAAGTCGTAAAATTTCAGGCTGGTGCTTATTCAAGGTATGATTACTGCAATTTTTACATATTTTACATATACTAATTTTTAAATACATTTGTTTAAATATTGTTTTGAAATCTTAATTCTTTAAAGGTGTGGTGCGTCGGGAATGGCCTTTTCTGAAGGACTATTTAATGGTGATGGTCCTTTAGATACCTGTAAAAATCAACCTGTCTACGTTTGGAATATACCAGCGGTAGATATTATTTATTAAAATATGTTCCTTTTTATCAAATTATATTTTATATTCATTTTATAATATTTCCACATAGAATGAAGATAATATTATAGAAATGTATAATAACTGTCTACTTGCAAACGAGACGGTTATCAATAATAATCCAGAATTTGATGAACAAAATTATATTTTTGGTAATAATACTTTAAAACCAATCGCTGATCGTATGACCAATGATTATGGTATCTACCCACCTCTTGATCCGAATGTAGTACCATCTATATATGACGCTTGTGAATTTTGGGTCCTATTTTTTAATCGAACTGATACTTGGTGTTCATTACTAAGTGAAGATGATATTATAAAATTAGCTTATCGTGTGGATATGATCGGTTATTATAAATATTCATATGGAAATCCTCTTAATGAACAAATCGGTTGTGTTTATTATACTCAACTTGTAAATAGTGTTGAAAGTTACTTAAATGGAAGTTCTATAATGGTAGCTGATCTGAAAAATGGTCATGCGCACACTATGGTTTCGGTACTTACTACTTTGGTATGTAAAAAAAAACAATTTTTTTTTATTAAATTTATTATTTATTCCATATTTTAATATACGTAATATTTTTTTAAAATCTTTTAATATAGGGTGCAGCCAAAAACCCTTATCCACTCACTGCGAATTTAACCCTTTCTCAAATTAAGCAACTTAAATATACAGCGGGTAAATCTATATACTGGTCATCTACAATGTATTTCGAAATTTATACTTGTTCAGACAGTCCAAAAGTACGATTAGTACTTAACTTTGAACCACTTCTTATTCCGGGTTGTGAGAGTGAATATTGTAAGTGGTCTACATTTAAAAAGATTCTTGGTGATAAGATTGGTTGTGATTTTAACAAATTGTGTAAAAATCCTTAAATACGCTGTTATTATTTTTTTGGGAGGGATATTCGTGGAACTCAATTTCGTTTTACTTGTTAGTTTAATCGTTTAACTATATTAATTATGATATCTTTGTTTGTTATATTTTTTATCACTTATTTCGGTTATGTTCTGTATTTCCAAATTTATATACTGTATTATTATTTGTATCTTATATATATTCTGTATATAAATAAAATTCAGCCACCAATTAAGTGAAAAATTACGTAAAAAGTTATATAATGCGGACGAAAGTTATGTAGATACTATAGTAAGCTGGAGATCATTAGTGCAAAAATTTTTGCATTAAATTTGATTTGCCATAGCGCGGTCACAATTACGAAAAATTTAAAATTTCTTGAACTGCCTATTGTTAAGCAATATGGAATATGGATCTATTTTCTGGGAACTAGATCATGTATTACTGTGACTGCACCGTGCAAAGGATGATCTTTGTTAGGAATTTTTTTGTCGAATTAATCGAATTTTTTTGAACAGGGTTAAACGCAATATGCATCACTTTATTAAACACCCTCGCGTCACCATTAAGGTCTGCCAATGTGTGATTATTTCAACTAAAAATTTCAGGACACCTAATAATTCACGTGATTTTACACGCACATATTCTAATCCTATGCAAAATTGAAACATTCTTCCTTAAAAAATTTCGGTAATTATAAAATGCACCTATGGTGTTGAACACCATAGGTAAATTAGATTTGCAAATACGTGTAACAAAAACAAAAAAATAAACTTTTATAAAACAAAAAATAAATTTTTATTACCTTAGGGTTAGGGTGAGACCAGTGGAGACCTGGGATGGGGCAGGGGGCATAGTTTATACCAAAATTTAGCAAGGAATTTTTTTTATTAGAGCCCCAAAGGCGGTTTCATAAGCAAAATTTTAGGTTATAAATGTTTTTTTAAAAAATAAACAAAAAAAAAACAAAATTTTATATTACACCTGATCTTAAATTTTGATTGGCTATTCTAATAGGTTTGTGTAACATGGTGTTCAACACCATAGGTGCATTTTAGTAAACCCGAAAAAATTTCTCTTATATTTAATAATTTTTTCAAAAAAACTTAGTATATAATATTTTATAAGAAAATTTGAGCACATTATTTTTTTATAATAGTACTCATAAGAACATTAAACTCAAAAATTTATGTTTCTATTACTACCAACAAATGGTTCAAAAAGTTTACTGACATCTATTTGAACAAATTAGCTAATCTGCTATCAAAAAAATTATATCAGGTAATCAGATTCAACAAATTTTTTAAATGAATATTACAAATTTGTAGAATTTAATTTAAAATTTTTTGTCAAATTCTGTCAAATAGTTATTGAAAATCTATTTCAAATTTAAACATTTATGTTGTTTTAGAAAGCAATAATGGCTAAACTTTGAACAAAGGTCTCTTGATAATTACCCAATTTAGGTTATCAAATTCAAAAAAATATACATTATAGTAATTGCGATTAGACTTGAAATAAATAAGGCCTACTACTAGCCATTTGATGGAATCTGCCGAAAATTTTAAATTTAGTAATGGACTTGTCAAGCTATAATTTAAAGTCTAGAAATCTATTCAAGCATTTATATCTGTTTATTGAGTAGTGCATAATTACGTACCATATTTATGCTAAATAACGCACATGGGAGTTATTTCAAAATTGCATTTTCTTAAAATAGCATGCTGGTTTCGAAATAACACCCATGTGCGTCCTAATATAATGCACACTCCAAATGCTGAATTAATAATCTGCTGAAATAATGAATTCAAATAACAAGCAGAAATAAGAATTTTTTTAGTCAAAAAATCTGACTTAGATCGGAAAGGCTATGTATAAAATTAAGAAATACAGGTTTATTATGCATCACACATATATAACGCACAATGTTTTCGAAATTAGACCTTTACTCTGAAATAACGCCCATGCACATACTCGAAATAACGCACAGGTGTGCGTTATTTCACATAAATACAGTATAATATTTCACGTAGCTGTTAGTGACAGACTTTTCCTTAGCTTTTGCTTACGGTTACACATGATTGCAAATTAATAACAATTAAACCAGAATTTTAGAGTAATTTCAAATATTTCGTCTAGGGATGGGTTTGGTCAGCTAGGTCAGCTATCGGTCAGCTATCATTGACTATCTACTAGTAGCCGACTATAGCCGGCTATAGCTGATAAATTACTTGATCAATTTCTTAATTAATTTTTCAATCAAGCATATAAACAAGTGCCAAATAATTATATTTTGAGTTAGTAAATTTGTAACTGTGGTTACTGTAACCGCATTTTATAAAATTGTTAATAACTCAAAATTTTACTAGGGTAACCCCTGTTGTGTTACTAACAAAAAATGCTCCTCTCACAATTTTGTAATAATTTTAACTTTAACCCTAACCCTAACCCTAACCAATTACAATCATAACCCTAACTATATTACATCTGGGCTTAGTTATGACCCTGGTTGCTGTAACCTATGGTTACAAATAGATTAATTCTTATATTTTTATATGTTATAAAGTTATTGTCCGAAGGACACTACAGGTAGAGCACTAGTACACCCGATGTCTGTGTGTTAGCAAATTCTAAATTCTGATTGGCTAGATCAGGTGTAACATAAAAAAACAATAAAAACAATTAAAACAATTGAAAACTGATGCTTATTGGCTTATCAAGTGTAATATAAAAAAACAAATATTGGTCCTTCGGACTTTAAATGGTTCCCATTTCCTAGTACATATTAGAAACCCTAGACACGGCAAAAAAAAGTTCAGGCCACATGCTGTAAACAGCCAATCAAAATAATCAAACTATTGAAGATCCGATCTAGATTTCAAAACAATCTAATTTTGGTCAAATTTGTAGATTATTTGGCCTATTGGAGATAAGTTTAAACTTATTCACAATAGGCCAAACAATCTGCAAATTCAGTTGAAAATAATTTCAGGCTAGATTTTAATTGTTGCTCTTAGCCAATCAAAATTGAGAATCTGCTGTGACTTGTAATTACCGTCAAAATTTCACTACACGTAATTTTTGACCAATAAAATAATGAGATCAGGTGTAATGTAATACAAGCAGAAGATCAAAACAAACGTTCGTTTCGCTCATATGATAATACATATTTGAAACAACTATAAAATGTTGTTTTTGGTTAAAATTCAATTGCAAACCCCTTAGTTTGTTAAACAATATTAAGCCATGCCCTAAAAAAAATTCCTTGAGCATTTTTACTATATGTTTTGCTAACATCAAGCCCTATAGGAGCCCTAAAATGAACTTGAAGTTTTTTGGGCATCGTCATGTGACTGTGAAAAAGCGACAGCGATTCTGGGGAAGGTGCTAGAGGATTTCTTGAAATAATTCTATATATTTGTACACTTAATGCTAAATTAAGCAATAATATATTTTATTAACTAGAAAATAAAAAATTTAATATCGGCTACCCAGTCAGCTAAGCCGTTATAGTTGACTACATCGACTACAGCTATAGCTAATTGGCTAGCTGACTATTAACTGACCGAACTCATTCCTAATTTCGTCATTTAGCTATAATATCTATATTACAATTTCAACTTCGACTCATTAACCTGTTGATCTTTTTTTATTCGTCATTTTTTCATTATATCGTGAAACATTTCTTTATTCAGCAATCATCCTTTTTTGTATTCAGATATAATTATTATGCAAGGCTTTTAAGATCGTTGATGCAACTGGTAGAACTAAATAATATTTATAGAACAGGGTGAAACCTGAGTTGCAAAATTGTGAAATCTGCTTTGTAGATCGGGTTAGGGTGAAATTTGCGTTTTATTATGTTTTTTATTATATAAAAGCAGATTTCACCCTCACGTGATGATCATAGCAGGTTTCACTATTTCACAACTCAGGTTTCACCCTGTCATATATTTATTTTATCCAATATCAAAATTTTTCAGTTCGACTCATCAACCTGTAGATAATTTTGTTATTCGGTAACTATTTTTTTTACAGTAGCAAGCTAGCTTAACATTAATTGCTGTAAATACTGAGGGCACAAGCAATCTATAAATAGCTAACATTTCTAAAAAATCTTAATATTACTAAAAACAGAAAAGATCTACAGAAAAATAGTCAAAAATAAGCAAAAATAAGCAAAAGCAAATTGTCACCATCTATGAATAGCTCAGGGTCCTATATACTGTGTCTCATTGAGATAGCAAGTAAGCTCTGCAACAGAATTTTATGGTGGTCGTTTAAAGCAGAGTGCAATCATGTGATATAGTGCCAATCAACTTGTTTATTTTGATCAACCTGGATCAGCCTGACAAAGAAATAAAGATGAAAAAAAGTGAAAAAATGCAAAAATACAATAAATAAGTATCAAAACCTACCTTGGGGAATTAACAAAAAATGTCAGGAAGGCAATTTTACTATAATACCATCCCTAACTCTAAGCTCCAACTAACCTTACTCTAATTTTAATTAAAAAGTCAAAATTATATGACTGCACACTGCTTTAAATGACCCTATTTTATAGTAATTTTACAATGCCAACTAATTCAACCTTAACTATATACTGTATTACCAAAATAGCAATTCTGTAATCAAATTTTTTTACAATACCCTACAATGTTAACCAACTCAACCTAATTCACTACTATGTGTCATTAGGATAGCAAGTTTAAAATAGAATTTTTTTACAATAACTTTTAGAAATCTGAATAAAACAAACTCAGTTTAGCTGCATATATATCACTAAATACAAGTAAGTTCTGTATTTAAAAGAATTTTTTACAGTAACTTACAATTTAGACTAATTCAATATTAACCACATACTATATGTTACTAGAATAGCAAGTAACAATTTATACAGTAACTCTTAATGGAAGCAACAGTAATTGAATAAAACAAACTCAACTATATTGCATCATCAAAATAGCAATTAAGTTCTGCAACATAATTTTTTATAGTTGATTACAATAGAAATTATAATAAATTTAGTGCCAACTAACTCAACTTTAACCTATATATTGTGTTACTAAGACAGCAATTTTTGTAACAGAATTTTTTATAGTAACTCATGATAGAAAACATGATAATTCTAATGCAAACTAACCCAACCTTAATCACTTACTATATCACTGGAATTGCAAGCTCTGTAACAGAATTTTTTACTATGCCTTATTATAATTTTGAATTATTTCCAATACAAACTAACTTAACCTTAACCACATGCTATGTGTTGCCAGAATGGTGAGTAAAAAATTTTTATAATAGCTCACAGTAAAATTTAACTCAGCCTTAACCAATACCATACGTCACTAGAATAATTAAGTTCTATAACAAAATTTTTACAGTAGCAATTACAATAATTCTAATAAAACCTTAATCATGTACTGTGTGTTGACAGAATAGCAAGATATATAACAGTATCTTTTACAGTAACATATGATAGAATTTATGATAATTCCAATACAAACTACTTTAGCCTTAACCACATAGTGTTAAGTTTTGTACCAATTTTTATTAATGCATGAAAGAAAACATGATTTTTTTATAGTGAAATTATGATAATTTCAATTTATACTATATATGTCACTACAAATGTAATAAATAAGAGGGTAGCGCATAAGTGCAACTTGTTACACTAGTCATTTAATAAATTACCAGTGTGAAATCTGTTCATTTTAATGATCATTTATCAGGACAATGTATAATTAACTGTAATCATTTTTCATTCACTAAAATAATCAGTGTAAAGCATCAAAAATTTTATATCCTATATAAATACAGTAAACAATATGCATTAATTTTAAATGAGTACTGGTATAATCCCTTGACCCATGCTGAAGGCACAGGTTAATATACTGTACTAGTCATTCTACAGATTTTTAATCTACACTTTGTTCTATACAAATTAACCTATACCAATAACTCTTACAACACAAGAGCATTACTACATACAACATAAAATCAAAAAACATCATCATTTATACATATCATATATTCTAATTTATATGATAAATATTATATTACCTCCATATCTCATAGATATAAAAGTGGCTACTGGAAAAAGAATACTAGCTAGTTCACAACTCAAGTTTCACCCTGCCGTATTATAATTTCAATATTTTCAATAAAAAATTATAAAAGTCATATTTTTGTTTAAAATATTTTAAAAAATTCTTAACTTAATAAACACAATTTTATCAATTTCTACATTAACCAATTTCAACATTTCAACAATTTTTTTTTCTATTAAGAAAGGCAATTTTATCCCTTCTAAAAACAATGTGGTTACATTTGGATAGCATCGTGTATGCATTTAGATGTTCAAATTCAATGATTGGTATGAATAAACAGTAACTTCAATTAGGCCATTCTAAGTTGATACTTCGGTTAACATCACTTTCTAGGTCTTTCGGGAGGGGAGGAGGGGTAAAATGAAACGAACATATGAAACGGACATATAAAAATGAACAGCTATAGGCCAATTTCATTGGTTAGTAAATAATGTGATAGGCGAGAGTCATCCAGCATTTTGATTGGTTGTTCATTTTTCGGGGGGAGGAGATTTCTGATGTTAACCGAAAAAAATTAATTTCAATCGGCCTTATTAACATGAATTATAGTTATTATAGCTGATAGATTATTTAACTAATGATTTTCGACAAAACATTCAATTTTACTACATTTTTATATGAAACATTCCAAAATAATTTACTACATGATAAAGCGAGACCAACTGGATTCTGTGTTTTACATTACCCCTCTCCTTCCGGAGGGTAATGTAAAACACAGAGTTCAGTTTGTCGCGCCTAATTTTGATAAAAGGTATTCAAAATTTTTGCCAAAAATTTTGGAGATTATGAAAATTATTATTTTCAGTAACTATGAAAGAATAATTTCGGATGACTAAGGGTGCTCTCAAGCATCAAGTTTATTAGGTCAGAACTCAATTTTTAATTGGTAGAAAATAAATTATTCGTTCAAGCGAGTTAATTTTGCAATAAAAAAAAAAAAAGATGGTCAGAGACCATATTTTTTTTATCATATAGTTGTGCTGATTTGCTAAATTTGATATCCGCATTTCGCTACATGAACTTCGGTAAGATTGCCGTAAAGATTACTACAATTAATTGTAGTATTTGTGCATGATCTCTATAACGAGCCAATTACATTGAGAGAGTTCTTGAAAGCACCCTAAATGTCGTTATTAGGATGACAATTTACGGTGACCTCAAGCGTCAGTTTCGATGTGATTAGTAAATGATTGTAATAGTGCACAACAATTATTATATTTACATAAGTTTTTTGTCGAAAATTCGAATATACTATTTGTGATGGCATAGAAATTTCTCAAGTATTATCTTTGATGTGATTAGTTAATGATCGCAATCGTGCTCATTTATTATAATCAATCAAAATAAACACTGAAATCGATTTTTCTATTATTTACAAAAATATTCGCTATTGTAATTTTGGCTTCAGATTTTTTATTATTCATAAAGATTTTTTCAAGCACTTCAATTAATAGATCGAGAAAAGTTTTAATTAGTCAGAAATTGAAGAAACTACCTAATTGAATTACCATATCGATGAATAAAACACTGATTGACTAAAATTTCTAATTAGCATTTTGCACAATGAATTTTAACAAGTTGTTCTTAGATTAACTGCATAAACCAGTCTATTAATCGTGATGGCTTTAACATTATCTCGATCGCTAGCTATTTATATTGATGGAGCTATTTGAGAACACCCTATTGCGAGAAAAAAAGTTATTCGTTGATACCAAAAATGAAGACCCGTAGCAAAGTTGCTTGAGCGATATCTTTGAATTTTCTATTGATTGTAAATTTTTCAAAGTAGTAATAAAAAAAAGGGGGATTTGTGATAAAAAAAGTTATTGATTACAATGACAAATCCATTTAATATTGTACTAATAAAAAAAAAAAAGGGTTATTCGTATAATAAATTTTTTCAAGTTGCACACCTTATTTATATATCGTCACAATGATTGACCATTTTAAATAAAATTTATAACCTGATACTTATTAGTTCATTGAATGAGATGCTTAAGAAAACTCTTAGGTAATCTGTGAAATCGAATAAATCGAGGAATATATTTTAATTAGTAAAAAAAAAAAGTTGATCGAATCTATTGTATTTTCATTTTAATTGAATAAACATGTAATGATAGCTTAATACATCAGAGAGAACAATTTAATTAGCAGGAAATTGTTATCTGATCAAGAGTATTTATCATTCCGATTAAGGTTCGACGTTCTTTTTTTTCGTAAAGTTGTGCTTATTGACTGAAAATTTCATTGATTGATTTGAAAAAATAAATTTCAAATATACTTCATTCTTTTTACCGTTATATTATCATTATGGAGTTGATGCTAGTTTAATATGTCAGAGAGAACAATTTAATTAAAAGAGTACAATATTTATCATTCTAATTAAAGTACAGTCGTTCCTTTGTTTTCGTAAAGTTGTGCTTATTGGCTAAAAATTTTCATTGATTGACTCGAAAAATAAATGATCAAGTATATTTCATTCTTTTTACCGTTACATTATCATTACGGATCTTCACAAACGTCTACGAATTATAATATTATTTGTGCTAAAAATTTTTGCCGTGAATAAAAAAGACACGTTTTTGATTTTATTCATTTGCAGTAAATTTTAAAAAGAAATAGAATTTAGAATTTTCGCAGTGCTTTAACCTTTTACTGATCAATTGTTTCATTTTTTTATTTTTATTTATTTATTTTTTTTTATTTCAATTTATAAAGCAATTACCTTTAAGTAAAAATAATAACAAAGGGTTTGTGTAAGCATCAATTGCAATCAATATTTCAATTGATTGTAATACACACAATCAATCAAATCGAGGGAGAAGTGAGAAAATTCAATTGTATTATTATTTGTGTTAATTAAATATCGCCATAGTGGTTAAGCAACACCACAATCACTAGCTAATCACATCGAGTGTGCTGCATGCGATATTAAAACAAAGAATGATGTACGTACGTACAGTGCATAATACTGTAGTAGTGCATATAACTCATACACCAAATTCCGGGTCGGGATACGTCGGAGTGCATCGGAATCATGGTCGGCTGGATGGAATTGATCAATTTTTAACGCTTATAAATGATTGTTAGCGCTTGGTGTTACTCTAAATTACTTTTTCTGGTAAATTTTAGTTTATTTTTGGTAATTGATTTTCATTGACTTAACTTTTTTTGGAAATTTTGGGTTTCACAAATTTCAACCGATTGTAGTCTATACTCTATTCTCCGCTTACGCTTGCGATTGCGATTGCGCTTGCGTAAGAGCAGTGCATGCGAAGCGCTGCGCAAGCTCAAGCGCTCTCAAAATTTTTCGCTTATCGAACATTGGTTGTATATATAGAATAAATTGCGATTAAAAAGGAGGTCCAATTTTTCTAAAATGCACGAATAAAATAATGCATATCTTAATTACTAAATATAAGACAATTACCTAACCTTAATTGGTAAAAAAATATGAGATAGTTGCAAATAAATAACGATTATAAGGAAATCCGTTATCATTAAAATGCATAAATAAATTAACAAAAATATTGCATATAATTGCCAAATAAAAACAACCACCTAGCCTTTATTAGACAAAAATTAATTATTAAATTTAGTTTAAAAGGCTCAATAATCGATAAAAATACTATTTATTAAAATGTATTTACTATTTTTTTTTCACTTATTGATATTTTAAAACATGCACGCCTCATAAACATTAACACTATGAAATTACCGAAAATAGGGGATGGCTAAAGCCAGGTACATCACGAGATTACCCGATTTTTCCGATTTTTCCGATTTTTTAATTAGGGTTAGGGTTAGGGTTAGGGTTAGGGTTGGGTTAGGGTTAGATTAGGAGGTGGTTTTTATATAGTAAAATCGCATTTCCGACACTTTTACTTAGTCAAACAAGACGGTTTGGATAGCCATTTTTTATATATTTCGTGTTTTTGTCTTTGCCGTCTCGCTTTGTTTTGTTCGGACTAATCCAGGTTATATATCGGGTAATTTCGTGATGTACCTGGCTTTAGCCTACCCCCGAAAATAGAGTTCCAATCCATAAACATCCAGTGTTGTAAACTTTTTTAATGGTTATTTTTCTTTTGTGTAATTCTGCCCCGTACATAGTTAAGGTATTTTGCCCTGAACAATGTGTTTTCTTTTTTATAAGATAGGTAGTAGCTTCGGACCCCAAATCTAAGTTCTGGGCCAAGAACAATGATTTGGAACCATAGATCCTGGTCTGGGACCAAAATAGTTCGAAGCTTATGATAGTGGTCTTGAACTTTTTATATTCTAAATGTATAAATACAATGCTTGAGTAAATAAAAAGGGCATAATTCATTTTACTCAAACAAAACAATGACCCAATCTAACTTAAAACCCCGATTTATCCCAATTTAGCATAAACCCATACCATCCTACTTTACATCTGGAATTTCGGCCGATTCTGAATCACCACCTAGTCCAAATTCAGATTAAGATAATTAACCTAAACCTCGCAGCGCATAAATAACTATTACTCATTGTTATTCGATATGTAAACAATGCCATCTAACTCAGATATCCGAATTAAAAAAACAGATATCCAGTGTTATGCTCAATTTTTTTGTTTCATTTTTTTTATCATTATCATTATTTTTTGAATTTCTTATTTTGATATAGTTGTGACGCAGTTAGGTGATTAAAGCTTCAATCGAGAGGTTGAAGTTTCAAGCGAGTGATTAAAACTCCAATCGAATGATTAAAGCTCCAATCACGAATTGAAGCTCCAAGTGGGTGATTAAACTCTAATCGAGAGATTAAGCTCCAATAGAGATTGGAACTGTTTAACCGTTTAAAAATTCCTCTATAGTCCGGGCAAAATTATGTTTTAATGCCGGCCAAATTAAACGGTTAAACAGTTAAACAATTAAACGATTAGAAAAAATTTTAGGCGGTTCCAATCCCTAAGCTCCAAGCGAGGGATTAAAAAACCCACAGGAATTAAAGATAGATAAGGATGTAGCTTCAGTCTGTGAAGAAAAGAAAGATTATTAAAACGATTGTTAATAATTGTGGATAGTATTATTGAATAATTTGACATATAAATTTTTCTAATAAAGGGTAACCTATAACCTGTAATTATGTGTGTTAGTTTTTTGATTTAAACCATTTAACCTTAACCACTATTTGTTCACGATCGAAGCTAAACTCCTATAAGCTCTCCCATTGGTTGTAACACCAGAAATAGCTTATCGGATAAATGGATGAAGTATTGATCTGAATTGAAACTCTACACTTAACAAATTACTTAAAGACCAGAAAACAAAACTGAAAAAACCAAATATAAATAACCTATTCATACCATAATCGTGATTCTTTTATTAATACTTAACATTACATCACGAATTTCAAAATTAATCGGAACCCAATCACTTAATATTAAACCAAAATTCCAGCAAAAACTATTAGAAGATCAAATTTCATTATTACACTAAAACGAAAAAGAATTGCAACATAATAAAATAGGAATCAAAAGTTAAATTAACTATTAGCATTTTAGAATGACAACAATATAAAAAGAATATGGATAACTAAACTCCCAGCGCATGGGCAGGCGCATGACTCGTTATCATAAAAAATTTTACTAATGAAATAATATCCATTCATTAAGTAAAAAATGCCCAGCTGATAATTTTGCAATAGAATCTAGAGCTAAACGCCGATCTAGATCCGACGCATATGACCCGGAATTTTGGTGACCCACCTGTAAAATTCGTCGAGCATAAATCAGATCTATTTGCGCGGGTAATACAAACTCTTGAAGAGGAAATCGCCAATCAGAGAGTGCAAAATTTGACTATTCCGGATCAGCACGACATACGTACGTACCGAAAAATACGCATACTGTAGTAGTGCATAGTATAGTCAGATATTTGCGTGGGTAATACAAACTCTTGAAGAGGAAATAACCAATCGGAGAGTGCAAATTTTGACTATTAGCACGACATACGTACTTACGTAGTACGAAAATACGCATACTGTAGTACAGCCAGATCTATTTGCGCGGGTAATATAAACTCATAAAGAGGAAATAGCCAATCGGAGAGAGTAAATTTTAAAAATTAGTGCTTAAATCAAAATTTTACATTAAAGAGGTATTTCATTTAGGGGGGTTGCATTTAAGGAGGTCTAACTGCAATTTACTTATTTGCGGGAAATCTGATTTTTTAAATAAACTAAGTGCGCGAAATATTTATAACTTCTATAAATGAAAATTTTCTTATTGTTCTCTAAATGCATGTCATCAAAAGTTCAACCCCAACGAGTAGCATTTAGGGAGGTTTGGCTGTACCTTTGATGAATGATGCCTTATGAATGTACATCAAATGCAATTCTTATTTTATAAAGTTATCGTTGTATTATATCGTAATTAGGAACGTCATAATTCTTTTATATGGAGTGATGGATATTTTATTCAATGTTTTTGAGATATGGGCATAGCTATCTGAAAATAATATAAACAGCCAATTTTGTCTTTTCTTTTTAATTTCAGTTTTGCAATTCTAATAAAAAAAATGCAATCTTACGATAATCTATATTCATTTTTTATTTTGCTATTTTATTTCTATAATCTAGCACTATGTCAGGATAATGGAACTTCAAATTTATACCAACATGATCCTCAAGATCTTATCAGTAAACATTATTTTGTTATCGAACCAGCAGAAACTGCTTTTACACTTAACATTAAACCAATTAGTTATCCTGATAAATGTGAATTAAAGCAATTACATTTACTTACTAGACATGGTAATGACTATTTCACTTTTAAATATTCATAAAATTTTGTTGAAATAATAGAATAATCTTTAAAAATATTAATTAGGATCAAGATACCCAGATATACCTAATACTCTAGCTTTTGATCGGCTTGCAAAAATATTTGCAAATGTTTCTGTTGCAAAAAACTGGGTAGAAAGAAAATAAATATCATTATTTTAAAACTTAACATTGTTGCTTAGAAAAAAAAACTATCATTACTTTAGTATCAAAATCCCTTTCCCTTAGAAAGAAATTATCAATTGATTCCCAGAGGAGAAAAGGAACCATATTATGATGGAAAACAATCTTTTCTAAGATATAATCAATTTTGGAAAAACTATAAAAAAATTACCGGTAGATATGATCCTGAAGTCGTAAAATTTCAGGCTGGTGCTTATTCAAGGTATGATTACTGCAATTTTTACATATTTTATAAATACCAATTTTAAAAACATTTATTTAAATAATGTTTTTGAAATCTTAATTCCTTAAAGGTGTGGTGCGTCGGGAATGGCCTTTTCTGAAGGATTATTTAATGGTGATGGTCCTTTAGATACCTGTAAAATCAACCTGTCTACGTTTGGAATATACCAGCGGTAGATATTATTTATTAAAATATGTTCCTTTTTATCAAATTATATTTTATATTCATTTATAATATTTCCACATAGAATGAAGATAATATTCTAGAAATGTATAATAACTGTCTACTTGCAAACGAGACGGTTATCAATAATAATCCAGAATTTGATGAACAAAAGTATATTTTTGGTAATAATACTTTAAAACCAATCGCTGATCGTATGACCAATGATTATGGTATCTACCCACCTCTTGATCCAAATGTAGTACCATCTATATATGACGCTTGTGAATTTTGGGTCCTATTTTTTAATCGAACTGATACTTGGTGTTCATTACTAAGTGAAGATGATATTATAAAATTAGCTTATAATGTGGACATGATCAATTATTATAAATATTCATTTGGTAATCCTCTTAATGAACAAACCGGTTGTGTCTATTATACTCAACTTGTAAATAGTGTTGAAAATTACTTAAATGGAAGTTCTATAATGGTAGCTGATCTGAAAAATGGTCATGCGCACACTATGCTTTCGGTACTTACTACTCTGGTATGTAAAAAAAAAATTGATTTTATTAAATATTATTATTTATTACATATTTTAATATACGTAATTTTATAAAAATCTTTTAATATAGGGTGCAGCCAAAAACCCTTATCCACTAACTGCGAATTTAACCCTTTCTCAAATTAAACAACTTAAATATACACTGGGTAAATCTATATATTGGTCATCTACAATCTATTTCGAAATTTATACTTGTTCAGACAGTCCAAAAGTACGATTAGTACTTAATTTTGAACCACTTCTTATTCCGGGTTGTAAGAGTGAATATTGTGAATGGTCTACATTTAAAAAGATTCTTGGTGATAAGATTGGTTGTGATTTTAACAAGTTGTGTAAAAATCCTTAAATACGGTGTTATTATTTTTTGGGGAGGGATGTTCGTGGAACTTAATTTCGTTTCACTTGCTAGTTTAATCGTTTAACTATATTAATTATTTTTGTTTGTTTATATTTCTTATCACTTATTTCGGTTATGTTCTGTATTTCAAAATTTATATACTGTATTATTATTTGTATCCTATATATATTCTGTATATAAATAAAATTCAGCCACCCATTAAGTGAAAAATTACGTAAAAAGATATATAATGCGGACAAAAGTTATGTAGATACTATAGTAAGCTGGAGATCATTAGTGCAAAAATTTTTGCATTAAATTTGATTTGCCATAGCGCGGTCACAATTACGAAATTTCTTGAACTGCCTATTGTTAAGCAATATGGAATATTTGTGGATTTATTTTCTGGGATCTAAATCTTGCATTACTGTGACTGCACCGTGCAAATGATGGGATTTTTTTGAACAGGGTTAAACGCAAAATGCATCACTTTATTAAACACCCTCGCGTCGCCATTAGGGCCTGCTAATGTGTGATTATTTCAACTAAAAATTTCAGGACACATAATAATTCACGTGATTTTACACGCACATATTCTAATCCTATGCAAAATTGAAACATTCTTCCTTATGAAAATTTTCTCTTATATTTAATAATTTTTTTTTTTTTTTTTTTTTTTTTTTTTTTTTTTTTTTTTTTTTTTTTTTTTTTTTTTTTTTTTTTTTTTTTTTTTTTTTTAACCCTAGTCACAATGTGCTAGGGGCGCTGAGTGGCGCTCTTTTATTAAGGTCCAAGTTAATTGACGGGGCCTCCTTAACCGGGTCCCCTACATTTTTTTTATACCACATATTATACTTTTTTTTTTTTTTTTTACAGTATTGATCCTAATTCTAGATATCCCAACCGGGATTACTATTTTTTATTTTCTACCGTGGCTAACCGGTACTAAGCCTCCAATTGTCATTTATTTTCCTTATTGCACCCAACCGGGTACATAGCGGTGTCTTTTCGACTCCTGGCCCGTTTCGTTTCTTCCTGAACTTTTTCGTCTCCGGGACGATGGCAGAATTCAAATTCCGTCCCGTTAGGGCAGACTACTCCATGTTCCCTCCAATTCGTCCTGGTCCGGGAGTATCCAATTTCAACCGGAATTTCACCGGAAGTATCCAAATTAAGCACGTACACCTGCAACTTGTGGCTGTGTCGCTAACCATGGTCCCTGCATCCTAGTTCAGCCCGTCCTTCTCGTGATCTTGAGTAGAATTATGTTCCCATTGGGGCTCGAACCGGCGACCTTGCGCTTAGACGACTAACAACCCGGGAGCGCAACCACTACGCTATCGACCCACGGGTCATATTTAATAATTTTTTAAAAAAATCTTAGTATAGTATATAATTTTTTATGAGAAAATTTGAGCATTTTATTTTTTTATAATACTACTCATAAGAACATTAAACTCAAAAAATTTACTAACAAATGGTTCAAAAGTTTACTGACATCTATTCGAACAAATTGGCTATCTGCTACCAAAAAATTATATCAGGTAGTAATTGAGAATCAGATTCAACAAATTTTTTAAATGAAAATTACAAATTTGTAGAATTTAATTTAAAATTTTTTGTCAAATTCTGTCAAATAGTTATTGAGAAACTATTTCAAATTTAAACATTTATGTCGTTTCTAGAAAGCAATCATGGCTAAACTTTGAACAAAGGTCTCCTGATAACTACCCAATTTAAGTTATCAAATTCAAAAAAAATTACATTGTAGTGATTGCGACTGAACTTTAAATAAATAAGTCTCACATTAGCTATTCGATGGAATCTGTTGAAAAATTTAAATTTAGTAATGGACTTGTCAAGCTATAATTTAGAGTCTAGAAATCTATTCAAGCATTTATATAGTAGTGCATAATTACGTATAACATTTCACGTAGCTGTTAGTGACAGACTTTTCCATAGCTTTTGCTTACGGTTTCACATGATAACAAATTAATAACAATTAAACCGGAATTTTAGAGTAGTTTCAAATATTTCGTCTAGAGTTGGGCACCGAAACTTTTTTTGCTAAATCCGAAAGTTTCGGGTTTCGGATTATAGTTTCCGAAACCTCATCCGAAAATCCGAAACCTCATCCGAAACCCGAAACCTTATCCGAAACCCCGAAACTATACCAGGAACGAAGTGCATGGTTAAGTAGGGTGTATCCAAATTCGAGGATCTGATTGGACGACAAAATCATGTGTGATATTCAACAGCTCTTGTTGTACAAATTAGGCGATCAAAATTATAATACTGTATCGATATTAATGTTATTGGTGCTAAAAATTTTAAAATCGAATTAGATTAGCCGTTTAAGTTATTAACCGTTTGCTGATTACTGTAGATAAGCGAATATTGTATAAAAGACTAGCGCTTCAATGATGAATAGACAACTAAGGCATTTTTTAAAAATTTTATTTTTTTTTCGACCCTTTTTCATCTTTGCTAAAAATGGTTTAGTATATACCTGTAATTTAGGAAGATTCTGTAAATCGATTTTGTTCTTGCAGTTTACAACAGGAATTGACTAAATAAAGCGTGGCTTAGAGAGTTTGCCGTCACAATATACTTGTTACGTATTGTTAAGATCGTACGTACGTATGTGTGGATAAATGGCACTTGCTAAATAAGGGGGTCGTCTAAAGCCAGGTGCGTTCACGTGATAGAAAGCCAATCAAATCGTAAAATTTGATCTTACGGATCAGCCCGACGAGAAGAAAAAAAGTGAAAAACACCAAAAAACAAGTGTCTAAACCTGTCTAGGAGCATTAATAAAAAATGTCGGGAAGACAATTTTACTTATAAGTCAAGCCCTAACCCTAACCCCTAACTAACCCTTACCCTAATTTTAATTAAATAATCAAAAACATATAAACGCACCTGGCTTTTAGCCATCCCCTAAATAAGGTAATAATAGTGTACGTTTATCGCCTCACAAATATGGTAATAAATTTGAGCGAAGTAATTACTTAATATGTAAACAATATCTTCGCCAATTCTCGTCAAAAATACCTTAACTTGATCTGCTTAAATCTTTCCGCTAAAGCTTGTTGAGAAATAATATCTGTATTGTATGATAAAAATTTTGTGATTTCGTCAAAATCTTGAGAATAATGCTATCTTGTACGATCTTGTTCTAATAATATCTGTTAAGATTTATCTTGCTAAATTAGGTAATCTGTGAATTTATTGCCACACAATTAAGGTAAAATTTTGAGCGAAGATATTTCTTAATACCGGTAAGTAAAATTTGTACCTCGGGTAAATTTATGAAAATCGCTTAAATTTTAATAAAACATAGATCGAACAGACCAAATCAATTGAAGCGAGTAAAGTGAATTTAGTAAAAAAATAATACCTAAGCTTATATTTTTAATTTATTTCATATGTAAAATGAAAGTATATAAACAATTCGAATTTACCTTCAAAAAATTAACTTAGTTTTAGCCTTCGTAATGTTAGATCCAGTAGTTATACCCATTTTAAAATCAAAGCCTTTATAAATAAGAAATAGTAAACATCCCTTATCTCGTGATTTCACATTATTAGTATTATCGTCTTTAATAAATATAAAAGAGAAAAAGTATTACTGCAATTAGTCGACCAGACCCCTTTATATAAAGTAACAACTGCGAAATTACCATGATCGTATTACAATATGCAGTATACTTGATATAAAGACTATGAAAAAGCGTTAGTATTGAATTTAATTAATATATTCAAGTGTCCAAAAGTTAAACTAAAAAAAAAAATATCTGAACTCCAGTATCATTCTTATAAGGCAAAACACTGACCAAATCTCCTATGCCTCAATCTTAAGCATTTTTTTTCATTACATCCAATTTTGACTAATTATAATTCTGACCTAAAATTTTAAACCGCTTAATATTTAGATGCTTCCCCGTTCCTAGTTTTGCGCGATGACGTCGCGCAGCTACCTTATTAGTTAGATCAATATATGTATGCAGAGTTTATTTGTTTATTTTAATGATGCAATTATGTAATAGGTCGTATAGTAAGCAGAGTTTAGCATTAAATATATGTAATAGGTCGCAGAATAAGCATTTATAAATAAAAAGGATTAGTAATTTGATCTCTTTAATAATTTGTAAAATAATCGATAATGAAGTAATTACCGCCTTATCTTGTATACCAATAAGAGTCATGATAAAAGGCGTTAGTTATAACGATAAGGTTTTAAACGGATATTTACTTATTTATTAACCATTATGGTTGTAATATATCTAATTTATGTACGTTAATATAGCATGCAGAGACAAATGATGAAATTACCGTATACAAATAAGAGTCATGATTAAAGACGTTAGTTATAACTAGGGATGACATTCTGCTAATCTGAACTCTGTTCGTCCCTGTTTGGAACCCGAACCAGTTAAACATAAGTTTCAGTCAGGTGAATTTAATTATGTAAAAATGAAACTCGGTATGCTCGAATTGAGTTCAAATCGAGCTTATGAGCAAAAAGCTTCATGATTTGTAAATTTCAAACTTTTTGATTAAATAATATGACACTTAATTAAATGACTTTTAAAAATGAAATACAGTTTAAGTAAAATAATAAAAAGTTTTTAATTGAATTTGATGTCTTTTGAATAGTATGACGATTTTAATTAAATATGCCGTTTTTAATTAAATGATTCATTAAAAGTTTATCGATGACATTTTAATTAAAAGTAAAAAAAAAATTGCGTAAAGTTTATGTCAAAAATTCTCAAATATATAAATCCATCACTTTTTATTTTTTATTTGGACAACAACTTATTTTAACTGACATACCTCCACGCCGAACTCATTGTTATCTCAAGATGAATTCGGACCAGAAGTACTTGCAGTATATGTAATAACGATAAATACCGTATTTTCGCGAAATAACGCCCACCTGCGCGTTATTTTGAGTATATGCGCGTTAATTAGAGTACGCGCATGGGCGTTATTTTGAAACAATGGTTGATTTTTTGATAAACTTGATTTTCCAAATAACGCCCATGTGCGTTATATATAAATAGTAATGCCAAGAGAAAACCGGTATGTATGTACGTTGTGAAAGTGGTGACTATCGGGGTGACGGTTAAAAACTACTAACAACACCACTATCTAATCTAAAACGCTATCTAACGATTCGTCCAAGACTTGAACTGGCAGGCAGAAAGAGGCGTGGAAGATTTGTTGATTTGGGTCTCAAAGTTCGTATGGTCTTGCTGTAGAATCGATCTTAACGGTGTCACAGGATCGGGTTTATCGAAATTAAATCACGGGGTATGCAATTGTACCAGGAACGGAGTACAAAGTACGTAGTGTATGGTTTATAATAGGCATTTGAAATGCTGTGTCTCTTTTGTATCTGATTGGTTAATCTATCCTTGTGACTTCTGAATGTATTTCTATATTTGTGCATATTCTATGGGGCTTTGATCGCATGCAAAAAAAAAAAACCAGAAACTTATGCCAATACTGATTTAACCTGTAACTCGCTGAAAATCCACTTTCCGTTCCTGGTTTTGTGTGACAATATCGCGCAGTTACTTATTCGTCAAATGAGATAATCAATCGTTTATCAATTTACAGAGGTATGGTTATTAAGCGACACTTTCTTTTACTTCTATCAAATACGAATTTGTGTTTTTTGATATTCACGGGGACAAGAGTTCCAACACAAGACGAATAGTAATTTTATTATCAACGGGTAATTTCTTAGAGAACTAACTTCTACTAAATAATTTCGAAGTTCAGAACTCAACTGAGTTAACCTTTTGTTAGCGCGGAGAGGTGGGTCTTTTAAACTTTTCTCCCACTTAGAAACATATACAGTTTATGCTAATTCTACTGTATCGCTAACTATCTATGTTCGAAAACGGGAAAATGTACATTATTTCTACGGCAATCTTCCCACCATATTTGGGCTATGTCAACTTACCGTCGAGAGGGTATTTCGAAGTTCTTCTTTTCTAGCACTTGCCCGTGAATTAATAATTTATCGATTATCAAATGTTAAATATTTTTCCCGTGTAAACAATATAAACCTGTTTGGCGTTAAAATTTAATGCAAGTTATATAGGGTGCGCGTTATTTAGGGACGCGCATGGGCGTTATTTTGAGACATCGCATGATATTTTGGGGGGTACGATTTTCTAAATAACGCCCATGCCCGTTATTTCGCGAAAATACGGTATGTATTATGCAAATACTCAATATGAATATATGCATGTAGTTTAAACTAACATGTTCGGGCCAACATAATTAATATTCATGTGTATAACCGGTTTTAAAGCAGAGTTTGAAACCCAGTTTTTGTGTGTGCTTCGGAATAGTGTTAGTTCGGGTTTCGGAGCACGAACTAACCAATTTAAGCAGGATCATATCCCTAGTTATAACGATAAGGGTTTAAACGGATATTTTCTTATTTATTAACCATTATGGTTGTACTGTAATATATCTAATTTATGTGCGTTAATAAGCATGCAGAAACAAATGAAGTAATTACCGTATACAAATAAGAGTCATAATTTAAGGCGTTATTTATAACAATAAGGTGTTAAACTGATATTTACTTATTTATTAACCATTATGGTTGTAATATATCTTATTTATGTGTGCTAAAATAGCATGCAGAAACAAAAAGTTCTAACATTCATATTAGTATAGCATGCAGAAATGAAAATTCTAGCGAGGTATCCTATTTCCTTTTTATATCAATTAACTATGAAAATATCTTTTATGAGATTATATATATTAAATTAATTGACGTATAAAATATATTTGTGGCACTTAAATAATAATCACTTTAATTAGAAAAATCTAAATAACAAAATGAAAAGAAAATAAGACATTTTAAATATGTACTATGAACAATTTTTTTTTAACTTTACCTGATGAATTAGTTTTAAACATCAATTTAATTTACATAAATTTGAATTACTCTACATCATTAGCATAGTTTATGCATATATATCATAATACTTGTGCACTATTTTGACCTCTGGAAATCGCATCTAAATTGACGCTTGAGACCAACATATTTAAAATTCCTTGTTCTTTTCCAGATTGATTCAATTGCTATATATATTCAAAAACTTTATAATATACTAAATAAGCGTATATAATTACAAAATTCATTATCTGCATTCCTGGATTAGCGCGACTACTTCGCGCAGCTACCTTATTTAAAAACCGTTTAAACCGATAATCCGATTTTATTTTATAAACCGATACGATTCCAACCACTACTCATAAGAACGTTAAACTCAATTTAGGTTTCTAATACTACCAACAAATGGTTCAAAAAGTTTACTGACATCAATTCGAACAAATTGGCTAATCTGCTATCAAATTTATCAGGTAGTAATTGAGAATCAGGTTCAGCAACAAATTTGTAGTCAAAATTCTGTCAAATAGTTAATAAGAAACCATTTCAAATTTAAAAAATTATGTCGTCTTTAGAAAGCAATCATGGCTAAGTTTTGAACAAAGGTCTCTTGATAATTACCCAATTTAGGTTATCAAATTCAAAAAAATTAAATTGTAGTGATTGCGATTAGACTTTAAATAAATAAGGCCTACTACTAGCCATTTGATGGAATCTGTCGAAAATTTTAAATTTAGTAATGGCTTGTCAAGCTATAATTTGTATAGAAAACTATTCAAGCATTTATATTTGTTTATTTAGTAGTGCATAATTACGTATAAATATTTCACGTAGCTGTTAGTGATAGACTTTTCCATAGCTTTTGCTTACGGTTTCACATGATCACAAATGAATAACAATTAAACCAGAATTTTAGAGTATTTCAAATATTTCGTCACTTGGCGAAAAATCTCCCCTTGAGACTATGATATAATCTATATAATTATATTCTCAACAATGCACACTAATACAGCCTTTTTTATTATTAGACGACTACATACCCTCTAAATAAAAATTACTTTCAGCATGAATTACCTAACGAAACTATGATAAATACTTTTAATTTATTAGAAATCCTAAGAATTTAATTATTAGCTGCAAAAGATGGTCTTTTATATCAAAGATTCTCAAGAGAGGGTAGATCATCTTTCAATTTTGAAGAGCTTGTTGTCTTTTTCATGCTATTAGATTGGGACCTAAATTAATTCCTGTTGTCGCACGTCCTATTATTACTAAAGGAGGAGATATTTTACACAACGTCTCTTCTTATTTATTATGAATCATGGCCAAAAACTTATTGAATTAAAGATTGCTCATAGTGTAGGACAAGCAGATATAGATGGATTGAAACAAAAGATTACTCCATGGGCAAGTAATCTGACGATAGCAGTTTATATATATATTTATTAATGGAAGCTTCTAATTTATTCAATATTGAGTAGTATTTGAATAATTGATTTGGATTTTCATTTGTTGTAATCAAGGATATTTAGAGCTTTTCTGAATATCTTTTTAAAGATAATTCAAGCGTGTATTATAATTAAAATGTTGTCAGTGTTATTAGGGTTTAAAGAGGTTCTTAAAATCTAGTGCAAAATATCATTGAAATTGCTTAGAAATCACTTTTACTATGATTTGTTAACAATCGTAGTGGTGTTTAATTGTTAAATATCATCGAAATTTCCAAAAACAAAAATAATAAAAAAACATAAACACAACAGTCTCTATTGCTTATTTATGATTTTACCAATTCTAATATATTATTATAAAATTTGTCAAGGTAATGATATCTTTCTAATCTCTATTTACTTGAAAGTTTTTTTTGTAAAGTTATAATGGATAAATCCGAATACTAGTAATTAGTTAATGTTAATAACGAATGTTCATAACTATTAAGTATAAATCTAGTTAAGCGAGAAAATATTAAGCAAATGTTAAACCTTATCGACAAATTCCTATAATTAATTAATTTACCGGATGATTTTCAACAAAATTATGGATCTTAATGCATCAATTTCTTAAACCATTTTACTTTCCCTAAAAAAATTCCTATTCAGCTTCCTACCCGCCACCTTCAATTACTGATGATGAGCATTTTGCAGAAATTTCATTTTGAATCATTGATTATGATAATATGTCTTCTGAAGATATCATGAAGAAATATGAAGGTTTAACATGAACATCACATGAGCAGCGCAGTAGCAACGTGAATATGCACCAGATACATATGTACTATCTACAGATAATCTTTTGAAAATGGCTTTGATTTTATTAAGATCAAGGTAAATATAGCGGCGGTAATTTGCGGTGAAGCTAGATGCAGCAAGGATATAACTTTTAAAAAAAAAAATTTTTTTAAATATACTTTTAAACAATTGTGAAATTAATAAACAATCTCGTTAATATTGCTTTAGACAAGTCTTATCCAGTTCCTTTCAATTGTTGTCAATGTCGAATTTAAAATTTAAATCTGCATGCAGGTGTTAACTAAGCAACAAATACTTGGCTTTTATATAATGCGAAACCGATTGCAGACAAAAATGAAAGTATGGATATTTTTTTATGAAATTAATACATGCAACCATTTATAGACCTCATCACTCATATGTTATTTTTAGGTTTATATGTCTTCTCCCACATACAAATTAACTAATAATTGCCACGTCATAATTATGAGCTGATGTCTAGATTTTGTTATAAATTTTAGAAAAAGAAATTCATAAAAATATTAGACTTATTGCAGTGTGCAATCCTTATCGTCTACGTAACAATTGTTAAAAATCGAAAAAGACCTCTGCTCCTCTGATGAATGATGCCTTATTAATGTACATCTAATGCAATTCTTATTTTTTATGATAAATTAAAAGTTATTGTTGTATTGTTAATTCTTTTATATGGAGGGATGGATATTTTATTCAATGCTTTTAGGGATATGAGCACAATTTTCTGAAAACTAATATAAACAGCCAATTTTGACTTTTCTTTTTAATTTCATATAGTTTGCTATTCTAATAAAAAAAAATAAAATGCAATCTTACAACAATCTATATTCATTTTTTATTTTGCTATTTTATTTCTATAATCTAGCACTATGTGAGAAGGATGATGGATTTTCAAAATTATACCAACATGATCCTGAGTATCTTATCAGTAAACATTATTTTATTATCGAACCAGCAGAAACTGCTTTTACTCTTGACGTTAAGCCAATTAGTTATCCTGATAAATGTGAATTAAAGCAATTACATTTACTTACTAGACATGGTAATGATTATTTCACTTCTACATATTCATAAAATTTTGTTGAAATAATAGATAATATTTTAAAAATATTAATTTAGGATCAAGATACCCAGATGCACCTGATATTCTAGCTTTTGATCGGCTTGCAAAAATATTTGCAAATGTTTCTGTTGCAAAAAACTGGGTAAGAAAGACAAATAAAATATCATTATTTTAAAACTTAACATTGTTGCTTAAAAAAAAAAAAATTTCATTACTTTAGTATAAAAATCCTTTTCCCATGGAAAGAAATTATCAATTGATTCCCAGAGGAGAAATTGAACCATATTATGATGGAAAACAATCCATTCTAAGATATAATAAATTTTGGAAACACTATAAAAAAATTACCGGTAGGTATGATCCTGAAGTCGTAAAATTTCAGGCTGGTGCTTATGCAAGGTACGATTACTGCAATTTTTACACATGCTAAATTTAAATACATTTATTTAATTATTGGTTTGAAATATTAATTTTTTAAAGGTGTGGTGCATCAGCAATGGCCTTTTCTGAAGGACTATTTAATGGTGATGGCCCTTTAGATACCTGTAAAAATCAACCAGTCTACATTTGGTCTTTACCAGCGGTAGATATTATTTATTTAAAGTATCATTCTTTTTATCAAATTATAATTTATTCATTTTATTATATTTCCACATAGGATGAAGATAATATTATAGAAATGCATGATAACTGTCTACTTGCAAACGAGACTGCTTCAAATAATAATCCAGAATTTGATGAACAAAAGTATATTTATGGTAATAAGAGCTTAAAACCAATCGCTGATCGTATGTCCAATGATTATGGTATCTACCCACCTCTTGATCCGTATTTAGTACCATCTATATTTAACGCTTGTCAATTTTGGGTCCTGCTTTTTAATCGAACTGATACTTGGTGTTCATTACTAAGTGAAAATGATATTATAAGATCAATGTATTATATTGATATGAACATATATTATAGATCTTTAAGTAATCCTATTAATGACCGACTCGGTTGTGTCTATTATACTCAACTTGTAAATAGTGTTGATGATTACTTAAATGGAAAATCTATAATGGTAGCTGATCTGAAAAATGGTCATGGGCATACTATGTCTGCGGTATTTGCTACTTTGGTATGTGAAAAAAAAAGTTTATTATTTATTCCATATTTTAATATACGTAATATTTTATTAAAACCTTTTAATACAGGGTGTAGCTAGAAACCCCTATCCACTCACTGCGAATTTAACCCTTTCTCAAATTAAACGACTTAAATATACAGTGGGTAAATCTACATATTGGTCATCTACAATTTATTTCGAAATTTATACTTGTTCAGACAGTCCAAAAGTACGATTAGTACTTAATTTTGAACCACTACTTATCCCGGGTTGTGAGAGTGAATATTGTGAGTGGTCTACATTTAAAGAGATTCTTGGTGATAAGATTGGTTGTGATTTTGACAAGATGTGTAAAAATCCTAAAAAACATTAAATACGGTGTATTTTTTTTTGGGAGGGATGTTCGTGGAACTCAATTTCGTTTTCACTTGCCAGTAAATATTAAATAATTTTTGCAGGAAAATTTGCTGCATATCCTTAATAAACGAAGGAATAGGATTTAAGTATAAAAAGTTTGCATCGAATTTTATCTATAATCATTGAGAAACCATGAAAAGGTTTTTTTTTTTAAAAAAAATAAATTTTAAAAAGGATTAAATAGTCCAACAAATCAAACCGTATTGCCGAGTATTTTTGTGCATGCTTAATTTTATATGTTTGTTTTAAGTCCCCAGAGCTTGAATGTCCATTTTCTGCCTGCACGGAATCTGCAAATTCTGCCGATTCTGCTTACGAATAAGCAGAAAAGGAAAAATTATCGTTATTAGTTATAAATGTCTAAATATAGTAAGTTGCGAAGTTATTGTTCTGATGATTGACCAATAATTTTTATATTAATTGCCTATCGATTAATCAATTTTAATTGGTTAAGCAGATTATGCAGAAAAGACAGAACAAAAGCAGTAATTTAACGGCTTAAAAAAGCAGATTTCTGGACACTCTACCCGAGCCCAAAATCCAACTAATCGACTTTTTATTCGTAAAGTTTTACTTCATAGTGAAAGGAAATTTTAATTCATAAGCTAGTTTTGTACTTGTAACTATAATCGATTGCTATATAAAAGTTTTGTTAATCACAGATGATTATAAGTTTTAATTTATAGGCTTATGATATAAGTATGATAATACCTCTTATTTATAACTAGGTGTATCAATTGCACAAGCAAAGTGATATGTGCACTAATATCGTAACTAATTAGTTCTTGACGCAAGCACTCAGCCAAGCTTATTTAGTACGAGTAAGTTCGATAAGTTAATTATAATCATACTGTACATATTATCACAATACAATTAATAATCACCTCCAAGAGCATGTTTTGTTTGGGGCATACGAAGAAAATCCATGAAACCACAAAGAACTGACCATAACGATCTTGCCCTTTACAACTTGTTGAGCCATGTGGTTTGCGGTCTCCTACATTAATACAAAAATAGTAAATATGAGTATAAACTAATTAATTGAATTAACATAATTATGGTTATATGACACCAAAATAATTAAGCTGATAGTTTTCTCAAATTCTTCTATTTGATGATTTATGAATACACTGATGTTGAAAAACCTTTGAAGTTACAAGCACGATAAATAAAGTTAATTGAAAATATATATTTTTTATCATTGTAAAGATAAGACAATCCAATTCATTCATCAAGTACCCGAATATATTCATCATATTTTGATGAGTCATTTGATACCTTATTGAATTTTCACAATCTTTACAAGATTGAGTTTCCTGCGATCATATTAAAAATAAATGCATGTAAAAAAAAGAGGACAATAGAATGCAACACAAAAATAAACTAATAATAATAATAGTAATAATAATAATAATAATCATAATAAAATAATAATAATAACAATAATAATAATTATAATAATAAATACTTTTTTAATTTCTTCTAGATCAGGCCCAAACATTTTTTCCTCCAGCTCAAAATAGTACATGTGACATTTAGAAACTATTAATTTTGCAACCACCTTACAAGTTATTTATACCACCCGTAACATAAACATGACATGCTAATTACAAACAGTATAATCAAATATAAAAAATTAGAATAATAATTCAGTATTTTTCACCGCTCTTTTTTTTTTTAAAAAAAAAACTTACCTTTGCTTTAGAATGAAATTTATTCCTTCTCAGGATCTTATCCAAGAAAGTATTGGTAATTAAATAATCTATAGTAAGTAATAAAAATGAGACAATTATTGCATAAGGGGTAAATTAAAAAATATAATTTATTAGGGTCATATTTAGTACAAAACTTTTGCGATTTTATTAATGTTTTCGTTTGCATTCCACAAGATTTTGGGAGTATATAATAAAGTATTATGGTACGGAAATGCAATTTAGGATGGACATGTAGAAATTATGAACTTTTCCTACTAACCCAAACTCGAAAAAAGGACAATACTAGTGCTTACCTCTAACCCTAACCATTAAAAGGGTTAGGGCTATATATAAAAATTGAATATTGCAAATCTACATTAACGTAGTGTTCTGACCCGTCACAACCCTTGGTAGTAGAAAAAATTCCATACGGGTCACCTGCAGGTGGTAACCCGGATCAACCAGGGGATATAAAAAATTTTATAGTCTAATTCTAAAAAAAACAGAATTACATTCGCTAAAAAAAAAAAAAACAGAATTACATTTGCTAAAAAAATAGAAAAAATATATATATTTATATATATATAATTTCTTAAGCACGTTTGATGCATAATCTGCCATATATCATATATCATAAATGCATGTTGACAAGGGTCAACTGATCGAAAAGACAGGGAGCATTGGTCAGGGGACATATATCACGTGCCCAGCCCAGCCCGGTACTCGTATCGAGAATCAATTGGTAGATGAAATCAACGTCAGATCTCAAACTCATGCAAATCGAAGGATTTAGTATCACAAGTGCCTGAACTGGCCTGGTCACACACATAAAGAATCAGTCAGTAAATGAAATCAACGTCAAATCACAAATTCATGCAAACCGAAAAGCCACCATACGACTGATATAAATAGGGTCGTCGAAGAGAATCAATTCCACACGCTCTCTCTCATAAGATCCTAATTCATTTAACTTCATTTTCTCGAAATATACATATAACTAATAAATATAAAAAACAATAACAATTATATATATATTAAAAAAAAAACATATATAGTTGTAATAATAATAAAAAAATATCAAATTAGCAGCAAATAATTAAAATAACAATAACAATAATAAACAGTAATAAAAATAAAAGAATATATAAAACAAATATACATATACACATATACGGAAACAGTTGATCATGAGCCATACCGATCCAGGATCACATGACTCCGGCAAAAGGAATGACATTCCTCCTCAACCAGCAACCTCTACATCTATCTCCGGCAGCACTGCCACAAGCCTTGGGAAACCAAAGTTGGACATTCTCATCGACCCCTACGTAAAAACGTATATCGATGAGTCTATCCGGGCATCATCCATGTTGGTCATAAACTCCATTAAGCAATATATCAACTCACAATATGACAGGCAAAGGACATGGAATGAGCAACTCCAATCGAACATTAACAATATTAACAACATACTTTCTAGGTTTGCACAACCAGGCAATAGTGGAAGCGCTGCGTCCCACGCACCAGCTTCTACTGACCATGCAACATCATCACGGCACTCACAGCACCTAACAGGTACAACTGAGCAACACTCAGCAGAGAAAGCAAAGCAGGATGATGAATCAACAGGTAATCACCCCCAACTCCAACCCTTAATAATTTGATTTTGGCAACGTCAAGAGTGAGCCTTCAGCCACAAAGCCCCGTGACAACAACCAGTTCACCTCGACCAACTTTTGCGATTACAGAGTTTCTAGCTTTCAAGATAACATCAAGGAAGTACCTGTCACTTGATTACACACAATTCAAGCGTATTCACGATGCCCAGAATTTCTCAAACCCACTTGCCGCAAGAACAGAAGGCATATGAATTTGGTGGGTCACCAACTGGCAGAAGGGTAAACAAATTATTGAGACACTCCTCTACAAGCCCCACATATCGGCCAAGCTTTGGAAGGCACTTGCATTTGGCAATTATGTGAACCTACAGGATTTCTCACATAAAAACTTACTGATCAGCATAAAAGAGACCGATGATGAACCAGTCCTGCAAGCAGCTGAGGGAGGCTCAATTTCGATCAAAAAACGCTCATGTCATTCAGCTTTTTCGGACATATCGGAATGGCTTCTTGCATTCAAGCTATACATGATGCTGTATTAATAATTTATGAGAACTGGGAACAGGAGCTTAATGGTTATATGACCATATCAACGAGCTATACCTCCAGCAAAATTTCCAAGCAGTTATGGCATACGACGAAGATCGCAGAGTCATGTTAGTCACGAACCGTGACTCAACACTTCTTGATCAGAATACCGAGGTTGAGGGCAGGAATTTTGATGCAGCCACGGTAAAGAAACAAAGACTCAATACATACCGGGCTATAAAGCTTGATACCGAATGGCCTGATGGGCGTGAGATATGTATCAATTGGAACAGGCGATATTGCTCAGATGAAAAAAACTGTGGCAGGGTCCATGCTTGCCTGATATGTAGGAAAACAAACCACAATGAGCAGCGGTGCTTTAAAAGAAACAGCTCAAAAAAGCAGGGCCCACTTGAAAGGGGGCATCAGGGAAAGCACATGCTAAATCATGAATAAATTAGCCATAATATCGTCGAACATTGAATAACAATAATATTAAAACATTAATAAATGTGTATATATGTAAAGTAAAAAAAAAAAAAACAATAAGGTAGTTATGTGGATAGTATACGGATGCAGCAGTACATGCAGGTCAAAAAAAAAAAAAAAAAAAAAAACATATATAAAAAAAAAAAAAAAAGATAAAGGGGGGCATACGGCTGCATAAAAGTCGGGTATTAACACCGGCACATCGGGCTCACTCATGGCGACGGTAGAATTAACCACACTTTACACCCACTTCTCAACAAGCACGGCTAACCAAGACTTTGCCAATTCCGTTCTATCCACTAGGTTTTCTATGAAATATCCATCGCAATTCAAACTGGCTCATGGCATTACAATGCATAAGTCTCCTAGTCTGCAATCGGTCAAAAATACTCTAACATCGATTCCGCCACGTGATATGCCTTTATCCCCCCATCGAGAGTGAAATCCTCAAGCAGCTCGACCCCAGTTTCTTTAACGTCACTACGCCTATTAATATAAGAGCTTTTGAGCATCTCACAGCCGAACATCCCAATAGACCTTTCATCTCATATTTATTAAACAGCCTAAAAAGTGGTTTTAGGTTCAATTTCAAATACCGAATGACCACGACTATTCAAGGAAACCTAAGCTCAATAGAAATTGACCCAACATCATTCTCAACATATATTCAAAGCAAGATAGAACAGGGTCGAATGTGTGGCCCCTTTCCCCAAAACCAGCCGCCTTGTCAAATCTTTCAGGTGAACCCGTGCGGGCTGGTAGAGAAAAAAGACTCAAACCCCAAGGTCTACCAGGTAATTTCACACCTCTCGTCCCCCTTCGGTGCTAGTGTTAATGACGAAATCGATAGAATCGAGTTCAGTACGCAGTATGAAGGCATCAGTCATGCAATTCGCTGGATTACTCACTATAGCAAAGGGTGCTACCTGACAAAAATCGACATACAAGACGCATACAGAATTCTCCCTGTGCACCCTGTCGACCAGGTACTACAAGGCATAAGCCATGGGGTCAGTTATACTTTGATAAGGCCTTGGCATTCGGTAACCGGGCATCCGGTGGAATATACGCAGATTCACAGATGTATTAACTTGGATAGCAGTGCAACAAGGAATACGGTCAATCATTCATTATGTTGACGACTTCCTTATTATATCAAAAACGGATGGGCAGCAAGAACTGGACCAGTTCCTTCGCATTCTTGGTATTATGAATATTCCACACAAACCGTCAAAATTGGAAGGGCCAAGTTCCTCGATTACTTTTCTGGGCATCCAGCTCGATACACAAACATTCTCAGCCACAGTTCCTGCAGTAAAAAAACAAAAATTAATTGCTCTACTCAAACAATGGACGGACAAGCGTTTTTGTTTTAGGAAAGAGCTTCAATCATTAATTGGCTCTCTAATGTGGGCATGTCAGGTTATCCCACAGGGCAGGCCCTTCATACAGCGCCTGATTAAGGCCCTCAACACGGCACAGGGACCAAAGTACCACATAAGGATTAATGGTCCTATGAAGTCGGACATCAGATTGTGGATTACAATACTTCTGGGTTGGTCGGGCATACACCTTATGGAAGACCAGGCTTGGCTAAGTCCAACAACACAAAATTTGTTCACCGATACCTCCAACCTTGGTGGTGGCGCAACATTTCAATCATACTTCACAACTTTCAACTGGGCCCGGGACGTGGATTTGTCCCAACATAATATTCAGGAAAGAGAGCTTCTGACCACACTCATTGCCATATTGACATTCTCACCGATATGGACACAAAAACACTTTGTAATTTGGATGGATAATCAGGCAAACGCCAAAGCCGTGCACAACAGATATTGCAAACAAACAAAAATAAATAAGATTATTGCAAAAATTTATCAGGCCCAAATGCAGGGGAATTTTTCAGTAAAGCTTGAATACATTCCAGGCAAAGCAAACTTGGAGGCGGACTTACTTTCACGGAATGGGCACAGAGAATTTCTAAGAAATAATCCTACGGCACGCTACTTACGACCAATCGTCCCTTCAAAATATAATAGTCTAATTTCTACGGTTCCATCTCTAATTTAATAGGTGATCTTACACCTACACATGATGCAGCAAACAGTCAAATCGCTACTTCTACTCTCCCACTTGACCAACAAGCTGCACGCATATTGGGCATAAACGAAAAGACAAACAAAGCATACAAATTGGCTGTAAAACAGTATGAGGAATTAGCCATTGGCAATCAGTGGATGAACTCACAAGGCAACATCTGGCCAATTGCCAAAGAGCATCTAATAGTATTCATACCTACATGCATAAAAGGGTCGCACCACCAACTTTCCTCTCATATTTATCAGTGCTAAAACACCACTACAAAATGAACTATTTCAACTGGAACGAAACACGTGACGACCCACTGGTCAGCCAGTTATTAAAAACCATCGACCAGAATCACACACACAAACCTGTCAAGCAAAAATCTCACATTACAAGGTATCACCTACGTACCCTAAAGGCAAACTTAAACTTTAACAATCCTGATGACAACGTGTTCTGGGCAATAGCCTTGATGGCCTTTTATGGCTTGGCTCGCTTGGGCGAGCTTCTACCCACAACACGGCAGGACTGTGACAAGGTTCCAACTCTTGGCGCTTTGAGATTTGAAAAGGTTGGCCAACACACATATGCCACTATCCAATTAGCACACACCAAAAATCACAAAACGGCGGTAAGCACCTCCCTCACCATTAATCCAATCTATGACGATCTATGCCCCATAAACGCATTAAAAACCTACATTGTTCAAAGGACAAGCCCTCCACTGGCACACAAAAGCAAATTGTTGTTTATCAGAGCCAACGGATCATGGGCAACAAAACAACATTTCATTGACAAACTCAAACAACTCTTACCAGCAGAAGACGTAGCGGGTTACAGTTTTAGGCCGGGGGTACAACTGAACTGGTCATGAGTGAGGTCCAGCTCGTTCTAAACCAAAAGATCGGGAGGTGGAGTTCGGACTCATTCTACAGGTATATCCAGGCCCACCCAGCTGCAATAGCCGCAATACTAATAAAAGCATATTGCAATTGAGCCACCCTCGCAAGTTTTAATGGAGCCTCAGACGCCCCAACTGCAAAAAAAAAAAAAAAAAGGGAAAAAGATCAACAGATAAATAAAGGGAACAGCATACCTGTTTCCATGCATATAACTACTGACGAACATGTACACACACAAGGTGCCGCGATAAGGATGTCAAGTATGTAATAAAAAAAAAAAACGAAGTAAATGAACAAATCCTGAACAAAACAAACAATAAATACCATAATACAGAGTCTTCAAACTGTCTTACCAACAAATAAATTGTGAACTTTGAACAAACACTAACATCAATTCAGTAAGCTATGGCCTAATAGCATAAGCTACAGATCCCATGACATGCAACATCGACGCAACACCATGCGTAACAAGTCGTAATAATAAATGGCAGAATCTTACACTCATTATTGGAACAGTCTCCTGATTCTGCCATTTTCCTATTTAACAGCCGGCCTGCTTTGAGCAGTGGGAAACCACCGGCTGATGCTGCTTCTCACTCGCTCTACTGTTACGATGATATCTGGCACAATCTCACTTGCTAATCTTCCGGGAGCATATCATCATTTTAGTTCAAATTACTTAAAATTACTAATTACTTAAAATTACCAATTCAATGTATTCTGCGGACTTAAAGTCCTTTAATTGAATTCATTTCTGGCACCTTTGGCTGTCTGGAATTATTCCAACCACATGACCAAGCGCACCTATGCTTTTCGTGCATGTTGACAAGAGTCAACTGATCGAAAAGACAGGAAGCATTGGTCAGGGGACATATATCATGTGCCCAGCCCGGCCTGGTACTCGTATCAAGAATCAATCGGTAGATAAAATCAACGTCAGATCACAAACTCATGCAAATCGAAGGATTTAGTATCACAAGTGCCCGAACTGGCCCGGTCACACACATAAAGAATCAGTCAGTAAATGAAATCAACGTCAAATCACAAATTCATGCAAACCGAAAAGCCACCATACGACTGATATAAATAGAGTCGTCGAAGAGCATCAATTCCACACGCTCTCTCTCATAAGATCCTAATTCATTTAACTTCATTTTCTCAACCCAACCCTTCCCACCACATACAGTGGAACAGTCGCCTGATCTTGACATTTTCCTATTTAACAGCCGGCCTGCTTTGAGCAGGCGGGAATCCACTGGCTGATGCTGCTTCTCACTCGCTCTACTGTTACAATGATACCTGGCGCAATCTTACTTGCTAATCTTCCAGGAGCATATCATCGTTTCAGTTCAAATTACTTAAAATTACTAATTACTTAAAATTACCAATTTAATGTATTCTGCGGACTTAAACTCCTTTAATTGAATTCATTTCCGGCACCTTTGGCTGTCCAGAATTATTTTAACCACATGACCAAGCGCACCTATGCTTTTTGTATATATATTATAAAATGTAAAAAAAACTTAAAAATAAAACCGTTTTATGCTATTTTTCCCAATTTTTGCATTTTTCCAATTTTTGTATTTTTTTCAATTTTTGTATTTATTTCCTGCTGGGTCACTATTGTAATGGATTAAAATGAGTCTATGAATTTTTTATATATATTATTCTATATTTTTTATTTTTATTATTTGTATGCTAGAATTCGATAGTGGCCCTAAATAAGTAAAATTAGTAATTTCTTATGCAAAAGTAATTAGTTATATACAAATAAGGGAATTATATGTGTAGGCAAAAGCACAGTGCATTTAATTTCGCACTGACGCAAAATTATAGCATTAATGCTAAATTTATAGTGCAGACACTAATTTTTCGCGTAGACACTAAATTATTAGCAGAAACACTAAATTTATAGTATAGATGCTAAGGAAAACAAAATGTATATAAGACCTCTAAAAAATTAATAAAGCAACAATAAGTTTTTGACATTCAATTAAAAATGCAATAATAATAAAAGTAAAACCCTTATCTTTTTAATTCGACTTTAACCTTAATAAACCTTGCGAGACTCAATTCGACAGACTGTATTGACTTGTAACTTTGTATTGGCTTATTATAACTCGAATTCTGCATAATAAGTTTGGTTAAGCTTTTAAAATTGTTCACGGATTCTGACCCTAATTGAACTTCGTACAAATTATTTTACCTCATTCCCTTCAATCAATAACTCGGATTACCAATACTTTTATATACAGCCTTCATCTATTTATCCTCTCATCCTGTAATCAGTTGGAGCTTAATTGGCACTATTGTCTATATTGTTTTACCACTCTCCTAATTCAACTGTTATATTTGGTATCGATTGTGTGGAATGAATTAAAACTACCTGATCTTCTATAAATAAAACATTTAGATTTAATCTTCTTATGTATAACTAAAAACTGAAATCTCATAAACATCCCTGAAAGTCATACATTATCCCCTATCTTTCTATAGTTTTTTCTTCAACAACCACAAGCCGTGTACAACTCAAGTCGATCTGAACTATACCAACCTCTAAGGCAAAACATTCAAGGCCAAAACTATCAAGACTAGAAAACCTCTTCTACGCCTTCTATTATTCGTTCCCAGCACCTATCACCATATTTCCAAATTTCCTACAAAAACCATAAAGAATTGGTGAACCCAAAGAAGAGTTATACTTCTAACCTATCCCAGAAAGGCAAATTCAGAAATGGCTGTCCAAGAAACCTTTGTGCCCTCAATGCCAAAGAAAGAGGCACTCCATTCTTGAGTGCCCTGATGTGAAATGCTTGAACGAAAAGTGTACTGCAATCATGAAAACACTTACGCAGAGCAAATTTAAAAGTTCCAAGAAATATTAAACTAGCATTTCTCTGAAGCCCTTCATGATGAGCAAATTCCTGAAGTCATAGAGTTTACACTAAAAGCATTAAAAAATATAATTAGAAACAAGAAAAAAAAAGAGGCAAAAGAAATTGTAAACCTCCCTTCATATATAAAAATAATCCTGTAGGAGATTCGTCCAGTAGAACCACTGCAAGAAAGAATAACTATTGACGAGGTCCTTGATACCCGTATATCCCAAAAGATCCAATGACTCAATGTCAAGCCAGGAGTATATTGCGAAAAGTGAGTCGGACTGCTTGATCGATGAATACCTGGAAGCTCTTGACAATATCATACCAGAATCACGAAAGAGTCGAAAAGCTGAAAATGTAAATAAAGAATATAAGGTATCTATGTAATATTAAAAACCTGTTGAACTAAAGCAATATGAAACCCATATCTCTGGAGTATATAACCGAATTGGTCACAAAGCAGAAAGTATCATAAACGTTATGGATAGCAAATTACCTGAGTCTGACTTCGATGACTTGGTCCTGGATTTAATTGATGACTACCTTGCGGAAGAATCCTTAATCAAAGAAAAAAAAGAAGCCATCCAAACAGCAGTGAATATAGGTGGTCCTGAAAAGGATAGAGAAAAGATATTTTCATATTGTAAAAAATCTGCAGAAATCGGAACTGCTAACAAAACCGGTCTGATTGTACTTTATCCTGTAAAAGAAATGAAGTTAAAAAGATTATAAATAAAAAATCAATTTCAAAATTGAGGAACCTGAAGTATCCAATTTTTAAAAATCTGCTGACCCGAGTAATACTTCAGGTTATCATTATGTGAATGTAATTGCTATTGCAAAAAAAAAAATAAAGAAAGTAGAGTTAAAGAAATTGACTACAAGAAGTGAGTGAAAGCCGAAAATAATATAAACAGTTCATCTAAAGTTGAATTAAATAATGCCAATAAGATAAGTATCAACAATGAAAATCCAAAATTAGCAGATATTGGAAGTCAAGTCTTACCGTACGCTCAAAGATCCATTGAAGTCACAGAGACTGGTCACGGGTGCAATTATTGAACCCAGATTCAAAAATTGCATGGGAATTGAAAAGGAAGCCTCGAGGGAGTATCAAGTGTCAGAAATGAAATTAGATCAGAAAAAGGAAGCCATAGATAAAAAAGATTTCGAGGAAAGCAAGTATGAAATGTTAGTTGAAAGTGATGATAGAAAAAATGAAATAAATAATAAATATAGTCAAAAGTACCTTTGGAAGAATAAGCCTTATGCCATGCTTGCATAGAATAGAATAAAAAGGTCGACAAATTTTGGATAACCTTCAGCAAGACAAAAACTTCGATCTGAATAAAACCTGCAGAAGTAATAAAAATAGAATGGTAGATAAAAATAAGGCCTTTGATTATTATCAGAAGACAGCAAATATGGTGAATACTAATAGAATATACAGTATTAGATATTGTTATCAAAATGGATTTGGAATTAAAGAAGATGAGCATAAAGCATTTGAGTATTATAAAAAATCGACTGATGCAGGTGGTGCCAATAGAACGTTTATGGTTGGTAATTGCTACCATGATGATAAGAATTCTAATGGACCATATACCCAAGAACCTTACTCTTAGAATAGTACAAGTAAGGAAGAAATTAAAGTATTTGACTTGGAGTTAAACCCTAACAAAGTTGAATCCTCAAAAACAGAAGACTTCGAAGACCTTAGTGATACTATTCACCAAGCAAAAACATGAACATTTGTACAAAAGTGAGAACTTAGGAGTAAAATTAAGGGCAATGGTTCAAGCAGAGATCAGATTAAAAGGATGAGTCTTAAAAAGGATATTGAAAACTGTATAAAAAAAAGTAATAACTATGGCGCAGCTGTAATGTCTAAAAATAGTAAAGATAAAAAAAAGGGCAAATTATAAAAAGAAGGTTGTATTAGAAATGGCAGAATATACTGTTTAACCCAATGGATCAGATACTTATTCACGAGCTGGTCTCACATTCGAATCTTCGACCCTGGAGGAGATGCTCCCCTAACCCCTACCGCTATCCTAAAGAAACATTATGAACAAGTGACCCTTCTATCCCAATCACTTACCTTATACGTTTCCTAGCTTATGAAATAATGATTTTGTTGCATTACTAAATAAGTTAAACCCCAGCTCAAGCAGAAAAGGAAAAAGACCTTTTACTAAGAGATTTTGCAGGGGCTCAATCCCAAGAGGAGGCTATGTAATGAATTAAAATGAGCCTACGAATTTTTTATATATATTATTTTATATTTTTTATTTTTATTATTTGTATGCTAGAATTCGATAGTAGCAGTGTCTGAAATTCAATTTTTAAATTAGTTGCGGGCTACAACTAAATAAAAAAAAATGGTTGCGGATTATAAGAATTTATAAAAATTTTGTTGCGCATATAAGCATTTAATCAATATTTATAATAAAATTTGCAAATTTATGTGCAGAATTTGCATATCACTTCAGATTTTGGTTGCGGAAATTTAAATTTTGTTGCGGTCTGCAGACTCCGCAACCCAATTTCAGACACTGGATAGTAGCCCTAAATAAGTAAAATTAGTAATTCCTTGCGCCAAAGTAATTAGTTATACAAATAAGAGAATTATATGTATAGGCAAAAGTGCAGTACATTTAATTACACGCTGACGCTAAAATTATAGCGTTGACGCTAAATTTACAGTGCAACCTAAATTTTCTGCGTAGATGCTAAATTAGGACCCCGAATAATACATAGATAGGTCAGGTCAAAGAATGTGTCGCTATCATAGACAAATTAAATGAAGTAAAATTTACAATTGCGTATTTTTTTAAAAATTATTAAAAAGGTTAAAATTTTAAATTGCTTATTTTTATATTAAAATTATATATGTAAAGGTTTAATTTGTGTATTTTTAGCATAAATTTGAAAATAACAATACTGTAATTTCCAAAAATAAACTACCTTCCTTTTTTCAAAACAAAATTTGTATTTTGAAAATAAGCGGAAAATAACAAATATCGCGGCTCTTATTTCCTAAACCAGAATTATTCCCACTATTGTATATATGCATATTACAAAAATAGTTACCATGCATATGCTCAATAGTCAAATTTTTTTAATCGAGACTTGCATAAATTGATTAAAATAAATAAAAAAAATAAACTAAAAAATAAAAGTAAAATAAAACGTATATACATATTTAATAAATAATAAAAAATGATTTAAATAAAATAAATAAATAGAATAAATAAAAAAAAACTAAAATAAACTAAAATAATAAAAACCAATATGTAAAATATAAATCAATTTTTTTTATTTATTATTTTTTTATTTAACGGAGGGGGTTTTTTTTAATAGTATTTATTTTTTTATTTTTTATTTTCGATTTTTTTATTCTTATTTTTTTTTTATTTTTTTTAATTTTTTTAATTTTTTTTTAATGTTATTTTTTAACATTATTTTTAATTAAACTTTTTTATAATATTTTCGATTTTTTAAATTTTTTTTCTTTATTTTTTTATTTTTTTTATTATTTAAATTTTTTTTTGGTTCTTTATTTATTTTTATTTTATTTTTTAAAATAAATTTTACTAACTATAAACAAAAAATGGTGATCATCACTAGTATGTAATTTACCAATAAATTTGCAGAATCAGGTGTAACGTGCAAATTCGTTTGTGTAACAAAAATAAAGATTTTTTTTAAAAAATGCTAATATCTCAAGAATTCATCTATGAAACTACCTTCGACATTCTAACAAAAAAAATTTCTTGCTAAATTTTGCATATATCAGACACCCTACTAAAATCCCAGGCCTTACCCTAACCCTAAAGTAAATGAAATTAACTTTTTTTTGTTTTATCATTATTGGTTAAGGGTAGACCGTATTACTATAATTAAATTATATATATGCAAATGGTAGATCCTTATAGCTATATAAAATTAACAGAGTACAAAAAAGCAATAAAGGCAAATGTTTTTTTATTTTATCGAAATTCAATCAAAACCAGATAAATACAAACATTAAAACCCGTAAATTTCATTGCAAAAATTAGAAGTAAGTTTTTAAAGAAACAATTCTAAATTTTGAAGCTACAAAGTTTGTGAGTGAAACTATATAATTTGCAGGTGAAACTTTATAGTTCTAGAAATTAATAAATATTCTAGAACACACGCTAGAACAATATAGAACAATATTGAACTCATATATAAATTATTAATCATTTTTAGCCAATAAAAATGAATTTTAAAATCATGGGATCGTTGATACTAATCTAGAATATAACAATGTTTTGAATGTTTTGATCAGATGATCATTGTATAACTATACTCAAATTAGCCACAACAACTATGTGATTTTTAATTAGTGTTTACGGTCTACCCTTAATTACATACTGGTGATGATTACCGCCAGTTATACATAGTTAAATTCTTTTAAAATATTTTATTTTTTATAATTTTTTTATTTAAAAATTTTTTTCATTTTTTATTGTTAATTTTTATTTAATTTTTTTCTTTTTTTATTTATTCTATCTTATTTTATTTTATTTTTAATATTTTTCAATTATTTTTTTTATTTTATTATTTTTTCTTTTTTTTATTATTTATTATTTTTCATTTTTTATTTTTTTTACTTTTTTTTTATTTATTTTATTTTAATTTATTTAATTTTATTTATTATGAATTAACTTTTTTAAATTATTTTCTTTTTATTTAAATATGTATATTATGGTACGTTGTGATTTTTTTAACGTTATTTTTTTTAATTTATTTTAATTTTTTTTTATTTAATTTATTTTAATTTTATTTATTCATATTGGTACTATATTTAAATAATTGGCGGTGGTCACCGGTTACACAAGCAGTATAAAGATAAGTATTCGATTTTTTTTATTTTTTTTTATTTTTTTTTATTTTTTTTACTAATATTTAAATACTTATTCATTTTATTGTATAAATTTTTTTACTAATATTATTTTTATTTAACGTACTTAGCTGATTTCAGTTCTGCTTCTTTATGATATCATGCGAAACTAAAACTTCACACTTTATATTAGATGGCCCTGAAGTATTAAAAGATCAAATTTATGATTGTAAAATGAATATTTGGTCACTAGGCATATTAGCCATAGAATTATTTGAAGAAAGGCCTCCATGGTATCCCATAGGACAACAACTTGTGTTGGTAGAAGTTTTAGAAATGTGGCATGCAGTTCTTTAATCGTTGGTGCCAGATAAGTTTCTAGTTTCTTTATATATTTATTTATTTATTTATTATTATTCACTTCTTTCTTTTATTTTAGACTTGTGCTTCGCTAGAGTGCTGAAATTGGATGCTGAGAATATAGATGAAGAATCCATTGGAGCTGTCACTAGAGCTATCGTCATTGGTATGTGTTCGTGTCTTCTGGTATAAGATATTGGTTGATTCAGTTAATTTCTTTGTTCCTTTTTTTTTACAGTACTAACGTTTCTTTTTTCTTTAGAACGAATATAGTACAATTGAATATAGTACAATAGTAAAACAAACATAGTATAGTAGTAGAATGTATGTAGTATGAAGACATAGCATGATAGTTCAGATATAGCAAGATAGTATGGGATGTAGCATAATAGTTAGTAGCACAATAGTTAGTATAGGGCATAGCATAATAGTTAGTACTATAGTATAGGATTTAGTATGATAGTTGGAACATAGCATGATATTGGGACGTGGCACAATAGTTGGAATCGGGTTTGTATTATAATTTGTATTTATTTTTTGTATTTTTTTTTAATTTTTTTTTTGTATTTTGTAATAAATTAAATTGTTAAAATATATGAAGATTCGAATTGTTTTAATATATGAAAAATTAGCTAGCATTTAATATTTAGGTGAGCTATATAGTAATTTTTTATTATTTGATTTTTGTTATTTTTTTTATTTTACAACCTGTGCAGATTATTGAATTGTCAATTGATGATTTGTGCAGAAAATATAAAAAATTTTTTCAATGATTGCTGGCAGAGTTGCAGATATACACAGAATTTAATAATTGATATTTATTTACCCGATGATAGCTTATATAAAATTTTTTATACTATAAATAAGGTTAGAATTTGATTTTGCGTATTTTTCTTTAAATTTTTTTATGTAAAGTATATTTTGCATACAGATCTTATAAAAAGTCTTGTATACAGCAATTAATAAAAAATTTAAAAGTCACTTTACCTATATATATTATTTGGGGTCCTGCTAAATTATTAGTATAAATACTAAATTTATAGCATCGACACTAAGGAAAACAAAAATGTATATAAGACCTCTAAAAAATTAATAAAGTAACAATAAGTTTTTGACGTTCAATTAAAAATGCAATAATAATAAAAGTAAAACCCTTATCTTTTGAATTCGACTTTAATCTTAATAAACCTTGTAAGACTCAATTCAATAGACTGAATTGACTTGTAACTTTGTATTGGCTTATTATAACTCAAATTCTGCATAACAAGTTTGGTTAAGATTTTAAAATTGTTCACATAATTCTGACCCTAATTGAACTTCATACCAATCCTCTCTCTTATCTCGATTTCTTTCGATCAATAACCTGAATTGCTAATACTTTTATGTACCACCTTTATCTATTTATCCTCTCATCCTATAATTAGTTGGAGCTTTAATTGGTACTATTGTCTATATTGTTTTACCGCTTTTCCAATTTAACTGTTACACTATTATCTGATTCTGGTCATACCCCAGATTTGTATTAGCACATTTTAAATATAAAATTTATAAAAATTACCCCATTAGCAATCTTTTAAATATATTCTTTTTGTTCATTAACTGTTTTCAAATATAACCTTTTTATCCAATACCTACTTTTCAAATATACCCTTTTTAAAAAAAAGGGCCACCATTAGCAATTTTTCAAATATGATCTCATATAGATTGTTCGGGGTCCTGCCTGTATATATAGTTTATAACCAACTCATATGGGTCACCTATATAGGTGACCCACGAGTGACATACAGGTTAACTACTCGGGTGGGCATAATTTGACCCAGGTGATACTTACCCGGATTAGAACACTATATTAACCGTACATATAAGGGCCATGACATTTATTATGTAATATCAATTTACTATAGAGGCTTACCCTACCCCCAACTAAGACCAATCAAAATGCTCAATTTTGTTACACAAAAATATATATTTATTCCATATTTTGTTATAATTATAGTTAAATAATTCTTGATTTTGATTGGTTAATAGTATTTCTTGTGTAACATAAGATTTTGTCTGACCCCACCCCCTAAAATATTACGTAATAAATGTCATTGCCCTAATCAAAATTTAGTAAATTTCGTATGTCTGTCTGACCAGATAATACTACTTTACTAATACCTAGGTTGTGGTGATGATGTAATTTTGCAATTAGCATAATTGGCTGGGTGTTCAACTACAATATTCAGGTACATATGTAAGTAAGTATATAAATTAATAATAGTTCAGTAATTTTGTTGCGTTAGTATTCGTATTATTAACCAAAATAAGCAATTGATAAATTTTTCTTATTTTCCTCTATAGTAATATTAATATATGTAAGGAGTTAGGTAAACTGAATTTTTTTACTGGTATCAAGATCATTCATGTGAATGTCAATGTCTAATGTATCACTACTTCTGTATATAGACTTTCATTTCGATCTGTTAAAAAAATTGAATTGTCATCATCAAAACCATTACAAATAAAAATAAAAAAAAAGATATATCTATTCAATCTTCCAAGTAAAAGTTATATACATAATTGAATAAAAACATGACTATTCAAATATTATTAAATCTTTAAACACAGATTATTTTATCATATTCATCTTAATCATCATTACCTATACCTTTAACTTTTATTACAAACATTTTACTTACCTCAATCCAATTCCTGGCCCTTTACTTTTACCATTCATTGAAAATCTTCATAATTTCGGCTATGATGTAGCAATATTCTATAAGCAATGTCAGCAAAAATATGGTGATATTAGTGAAGCAATGCTTGAACATAGATACATTAGTCTTTCATGTCCAGAATATATTGAAAAATTTTTTGATCATAGAATGTTTTTTATGAGAACATATTTACAAGGTGCCAATGAAATTGGAATATACAAATATAGTACCTTCTTCAATAATAATTATAAAAATTGGAAACACAATAATAACTTTTTTACAGATACATTTATATCACAGAAATTTATTGATAATGCTATAAAGTTTACAAATAAACTATATAAAGTGTTGAGTAATTATTGGCAGTCACTTGGCATTCAAAATTCTTTAAATAATAGTAATGATAATTGGACATTAGAAACAGATTTATCACAATGGTCTACTGGATTTTCAAATGATATTATTTTAATAATAAGTACTAGAGAATGCACGTATTCAATTGCTTCATATTATAATACACAAAGTCTTATAAATCTGAATATCCTAGTGCAATAGTTAAAAATTGTGATAAATTTGTCAAATCAATTGTAAAATATCTTGAAAGCATTGTGCTCTTTGCATTCTTCAACCTATTCATAAGGCTTACATTTCAATAATCAATAACAAATCAAATATTTATTTAAAAAATTGTGATTACTTATTTGAAAATTTGGATAAAATTATCATGAAGAGAACAAAAGAAATTGTTCATAATTTATAGTATAAGGTTACACAAAGCTAATTTTTTATTTTGCATAACATGGTGTTTCAAAATTTCAGGCAGCAGGTCAGTTTTTTTTTAATTACTATAAATTAAATATACTCATGTTCACTTATAAGGCTACTCAAATTTATTTTTCTGTTTGCATAACTTGGAATCGGAAAATTTTAGATTTTTTTTCCGGATCTATCAGTTAATTCTTAACACTAGAGAAAAAAATTAAATGGCAAAAATAGAATAATTGTCACAATAAAAAAATTTCTTTTGGATCTAATGCAAAATTTAATTAATCATTGACAATATATTTGGACAATTTTTTTTTTATAAAAATAAGATATAGTTTGTAATTATATAAAGATTGATATAATACTGTACAGTTGCCTCTCTCTTATCTGAACAGGCCATCTCAAGAGATTTTGTTCAGTTTAGAGAAAGTTCATAATATAAAATTTCTCTTTCTAAACTAAACTCTAATAAAAATTTGGTATATAAAAGTTATTAGTAAAAAAAAAAACAGAGATGAAAAATTTTTTAAGCCCGTTTGATATATCATTTAGCATAGATCACAAATATATGTTCTACAAAATGTGAAAAAAAACTTTAAAAAAAAAAACTGTTTTGATTAATTTTTATCCAATTTTTGCATTTTTCAAATTTTTGCATTTTTTTGATTTTTGCATTTTTCCAATTGTTGTATTATTACCCTCCGGGTTACTATTATCTAACCCAGGTCATAGCCCAAGTTGAATATCTAACCCAGATTATAACCCAGGTCATAGTTCGGGTTGAATATCTGGTCCAGATTATAAACCGAGTTGAGTATCTAATCTGTCATGTTCTATTATCTGACCCGGATCATGACCTGAGTTAAATATTTGACCTGTCAGATCACTATTATCTAATCCAGGTTCGAATACTAGTTTTTTTTTTATTTTTTAATGGCTGTCTACTTTGGCTGACGGTTTTATTGAATATTTGTAATATTTGTTACATGAATGAGTGTACAACTAGCCACACGTGCACTTTTGGTACCTAATTTAAGTAGTCCGCCCGAAGGTTCTACACTAGCTGTCATACCTGCAGACCAACTACGGGACCTGCCTATTTAAACTCTCTGACCCATGCTTTTCCTATTACTATCTTACCTATAAGCCAGTATATATTATGGCTTTTCTAGGGTTATTCACAATAACTAC
>QKWP01000256.1:159992-205122 GCA_003550325.1 Gigaspora rosea
GAGCCGGTTCTGTTACCGGTAGAGTTAGAGGAATGGCTCTTAATGCTTAATGAGGTTAGAACAAATTCGGCACCAGGGGTATCCAATATTACTTACGAGTTAATTAAACAAGCGGATCTTCGAGTGCATACAGTCTTCAAAAATTTTGCAAATATTTGTCTTGTGCAAGGAAATATTCCAAACAAATGGAAAGTCGCACAAATTTATACGATTCTGAAGGGGGAAGATTGGGGTTTTGAGTTGAATAGGGTGAGACCAATCGCATTATTGGAAGCCTTCCGTAAGTGCGTAACAAGAATCATAACAAAGAGATTAAGTGCGATAATTAAAGACAAGAACATTTTGCAAGAACCTAATTTTGCAGGTCTACCAGAAAATTCAACAGAGGAGCCTATTCATATCTTAAACTCATTCCTCGAAAAGGCCCATGAGAAAAAGATGGAAATGTGGCTTCTTTTCCAAGATATGAAGAAGGAGTTTGATTCTGTTAGTCTTGTGATGCTTGAAAAATCGATGCGGAGAATAAGGCTTCCAGGAACTGTAATTAATTTTGTAATTAACCTATTCAGTAAGAGGCGTATGCAAGTAATAACAGATTATGGCCTTACAGAAGAGTTCGTAGCTAAGGACGGTATCGACCAAGGTGAGGTTATCTCTCCCTTGGCATGGAGAATTTTTTACGATCCTCTGTTAGTTAGGGTCCAGAAGGACAAGTCCCTGGGCTATACTGCTGAAATAAATATTTTCAAGCCAAACATAGACAAGGAAAGAGGACTAAACATGCGGCAGGCTGTTCTAGCATATGCTGATGACACAACATGAATTGCATACTCAAAGGAGCAATTAGAAAGAACAATTAATATTGCAGAGCAATTCTTCCAAATTAATGACATCGAAATTAATGGTAGCAAGTCCAAGCTGGTAATAATCAACTTGAAGATTCCAAAGGAAGAAAGTTGTGTCTTTTTCTGCAAAACGAAATTATTTGCAGAACCAAAATTATATGATGTAAAATTCCTGGGTATATACTTGCACACATCCAAGGATTTAGCTAATATTAAAAGGAAAGTAAAGAAGATTGTTGGATTGTTTAGCATGTATTAGAAAAGAAAAAGGTAACAGCTAGTCAGCTAAGCTATATAAACAATCAGGTGCTTCTTCCAAAATTAGAATATATTTTACAGGCCACAGCCCTATCAGAAAAGGACCTAGAAAATATACACCAGCCAATAATCTGCCTATGTAAAAAAAAGTTAGGTATAGCACAAACCGCACCAAATGATATAATATTTCACGGAGGTATTCTGGGCTTCAAATCCTTGGCAAGCTCTTTGTTGGCTAAGCAGGCGACGAGTCTTTTAAAAAGGCTAAACAGTAATGAAGGTTTAGAAAGCCTGGCAGAGCTAAGAATAAAACAAGGTGCAATCAAGGCGGGTATTTTGCAAGATGTAAGTAGTGTGCCTTTTGATGCGTAGAATGCTACTATCTGGAAGGGAAATCTTTCATGCAATGTGATTGAAAAATGCAAATTAATCAACTTAAAGTTCGAAACCCAAAGTATTCAGAACGAGGTGTATAACAAAGAGGTTGCGATTGTAAGTTTTCTGGATGAAAGAGCGATAAAGAACTCGATGAACACAAGGGTTAGTTTGGAGTTGGTATCACTGAACCAGTTAATAGACCCGACAGGCACAAGTTTGATGTCATGGCAGCAAGTCAGAGGTATAAGGGAAAGAAGCATGAGGGGAAAGACACCTGATTGGTTCAGCAGGATCGAAGAAAGGGTTATGATAAACAAGTCCTCAAGGGAGCTTAAAAGGGAATACCGACTAGAAGGTGAAAGTAGTAAGCTTTCGTCACCAATAAGGAAAAAAGTTCGTAATGATAAAAGGTGCAAGGATTGGGTAGTAGTAAGAAAGAAAAATTCAACTACACACGTTCTGGGACGCATAAGCAAAAAGTTCACGCGCAAAGCCATAGTAGAGCATTGGGTCGAAACCCAAAAAGTGAAAGGTGCGGTTAGAATAAATAGGTGTAAAGGCTGTGCTTTAAATAAAGGTGGAAAAGAGAATGATTGCCAATTCTCAATAGAAATGAAAGAGTGTATTAGCAGAATAGATGGCATAGTCAAAAAGGAGAACGACTGGTTAATGTCATTTCCTTTGAGCTATTATAGGCATACGGCTTATAAAAATGCACCTAAAGATCAAAATAGTACAGAAAGATTAGCTATGGCGGTAGAAGTTAACAGAATAGAATTTGAAATAATTAAAAAACAAGGGTTAAGTAGTAAAATTACGAATTTACTATTAGGTATGGTTGGAAAAAATATACAGGAGGAAAGATCAGATTATGTCTTTTATACTGATGGTTCTTGGTATAAGGAGGAGGAAGGTATTGAAGATAGAATGGGTTCTGCTTGGGTACAAGTAGATAAAGAGGAGGAGACGGTAAATTTGTTAGGGAAAATCAGGGTGGCCGATTGGCCTTCATCGACGAGATCTGAATTGGTTGCAATTCTTTGTGCGCTGTTAGTAGTAAAATTAGATTCTGTAGTTGTAGTTAAGACAGATAGTTTAGCAGCGATTAGTAGTATTGAGAATGTGTTCAGGTCACGAAGTTTCAAGAAGAGCCTTAAATTGAAAAACAGGTCAATTCTTGACAAGATTTATGAGGTAGTCCAAGTCAAAAATCTCTCCTTAGAGCTTTGTAAAGTGAAGGCTCACAGTGGTATAGTATGGAACGAACTTGCAGACAGGTTAGCAAAAGAAGCGGCGCATTTAGAAGAAGACTGGAAGTGGATACCTACCAATCCCACACGTTGGAATGCATCTCTGTGGTGGAATGGAAAACATATCGACACCTGTCCGCGTAAGTTTATTTTGCGGTTAAAGAGAAGAGCCGTCGAGGGAAGATGCCTTCTTTCGAGTAAAAGTCTAGCAGCAGAATATAATCATAATAGTGATAAGCTAGACTGGGCCTACAGATGGGCAAGGCTAAAGGAATTGGGAGGAGTCAGATGTAGAGGAATGGAAAGCAGTTTCAAATTAATACTACGAATCAAAGGAATGTTCCAACTTCTCCCAACACTGAATGAGTTGCATGCCCGTAAACCTTGGTTGTATAAGTCACCAAACTGCATTTTGTGCAAGGAGGAGACTAAGGAAACCATGAAACATTTAATTCGTTGTAGTTTTGCAGAGAATTTTTGGCAGGAGACAGAAAACACAGCACTGAGTGCTGCATGGGCAGTACTCTCGGACGAAGCAAGTTTCCTGTTAAGTGTTTGGGAATTAAGTGAAATTCTGTTAAGTGATAGTAAAGAAGTTCGCTTCAAGGAAAGAGAAGTTTATTTAAGTGGTCTTGTAGAAAGAGAGAAAATCGAGTTATTTTACAAGAAGGGACTGTCTAGAAAGGACACAAAAACTTGTATAGATGCATTTTTGTATGTAGTACAGGAGGGTTTCTATCGTGTTATTTGGAAGGAGAGATGCAATGAAGTCATCAAGTGGGAAAAAGGTGCCGGTATAGAGAGATCTTTGAAAAGAAAACGTAAGGTTTTTGAAGTTCGAAACAAGGAGCCACGCGTTCCGGAGCTCATGGAAGCTGAAAGAAAAGATAAAGAGCGGAAAAAACAGAAGAAACAGGAGGTGGAGAACTCAGTGAATGAGTTAGTCGAGAACTCAATGTTAAGTCAAATAAGAGGTTCGCATATAGTAAGTTGGTGGATGCGAAAGTAGTTTCTTTTTATATGTAGAATTTCGTTTTGAAGGTAGCTGAGGACCTGAACATGCTCTCGTAGAAATATATGAGAAAAATCGTATGTCGCTGCGAGACTATCAAACATCAGTGCAACAACCGTACCTGGGCACTAGTGGAGTAAGCCGGGTATTAGCCTATATTATAGTTAGTTTTTAGTTCATGTATTTTTTTACGTAAACTGCTAATAAAGTAGAGCATGGTTGTAAAGTTAAAAAAAAAAAAAATACAAAGTCTATCTATAATTCCAAAGAATTAAATTTCTTCAGTTAGTACTAAACAAATTGACGAGAGTTTGGGTGTATTTTATTTTTTTATAAGTAAAAATTAGCTTTAACTTATAAAAGAAATAAAATAAAACCAAAAAACTCTAAACAGAAACGAGTTTTTGACCTAATAAAGTTTAGAATTTGTAAGTAATCAAAGAGACCCTTGGGTGCCTCACAAGACACCTACTGTTAGCACTTGGCAGTGAGAAACTATGACCTGAAACTATCCCAACAGATTACTCCAACAATATATCCCAATGGCTTCAAACAGTCTCACTCATCGAATCATATATATCTGCTATACTACTATCGCATAGATCCAGAAATGCTTAGAGGTAACATATTAATATATTAACAGGAAATTGTTACTTATTTTTTAATAATAGCATACAAGTCTGAGAAATATATAAATAGAAAGCAAAAAAATGAGTTTAAATAAAAAAAGAAGAAAGTTTAATAGAAAAAATATATAAGCAAAAAAAAATAGCCAATAAGGTAGAAGTTTAATGTAAAAATATGCGAGCAAAATGTAAGAAGTTGAGCAAAGCAAAAAGAGTACTTATATATATTCCTGGATTTTTTTTGAAACGTCTATTTGTTTTGATATAATATGTGATTTCGATAAATTAAGAAAATACATAATTGTGCATAGCAGGTAATACAAGAGAAAATAGCAAATTAGAGAGTGCAATTTTGACTATTCTGGGTCAGCCTGACGAAGAATCGACGTGTAAAAGAAAAAAGCTATAGACATTAGTTCAAAGGGAATACATAACAAAAGTGACAAGTATAAAAATGCGGTGCTTGATGAGGTGAATGTTCGTGATAAGTTGACAGAACTTTTTTCTAGATACAACGAAGCCCTTTATGCCGGAAGCGATAATGAAGAGGACAGATATGGAGGCAGGCTGAAAATATTCAAAGCCAATGTTTAAATTGATCTTGGTACACTAGTTAAAAATGACAAGAATGAAATTTTACATATAGTAAGCATTATACAACCCTATAAACTAGGTCCCCGAGCTATACATAGATGGGAGACAATTTGCTATTGCTTATTTTTAACTATTTTTGTATAGATATTTTCTATATTTAGTAATATTAATGCTTATTTTTGACTGTTTTTTGTAGATCTTTTCTGTTTTTAGAAATATATAACAATTTTTTAAAATTGTTAGCTGTTCATAGATTGCTCGGGGTCCTTATAAACTCTAATGTTAAGGACCTAACCCTAAATTTTTATTTCAGGCACTTAGTTTATTTATGTGCAATAAAATGGTTTACACTAAACAAACCAACAAATACGTGAAATAAAACAGTAAGAATAGCTGTGTGACATTTGATGACGTGCAGGTCAGTACAATCACGTGTGAATATAAAAAATAATATCATGATCAATTATGCGATTATATACCTGGTACTGTAGCTATTGTAAAGCTTAATGTTATGAATAAAATACTTGGCAAGATAATCTATCAGTCTGGACATTTAATAATCTATTTAAATAGCTTACAAAAACTAATAGGTTTGTTTTTTTATTAAAAACCAAAATTTATTGAATTTTAGAATTATCTATGAAGTTAAAGTAAACGAATGCTATCAATACTATGGCCCAATATTCGGAGATTACTTCTATATGCTAGATGATAATAAAGAATGGTATTATTTACATAAAGATGTATATTATGAAAAAGACTTTAATCTAATAGAATTTCATGCCTTGAAAAATAATTTGAATTTTCACTTGTAATTAAATATATTGAGAACTTTTCTGAATATCTTTTTAGAGAAATCAAGTGTATATTTATAATAAATTTTTTTTTAGCACCATTAGAGTCTGAGGCGTACTTAAAATCTTCTTAGATGTATTTTCTGCTCGGAATAGTACAAAACTAAATATATACTATATTTGAATATTATTGAAATATCAAAAACCGAATAATTGGCACAATTGGAATCTAAAAAAAATAAATAAAATAAATGAAAGCAAATTTGAAAAATTGAAAAAATGGGTCAGCAGGTAATGCAAATGAAAAATCAACTTTTGCGTGATCTTATAATAGATCAAATTAAGATCTTAGTTAATACTAGTAATGTGCTACCTATAGTAAGTACGCAAAAATTTTTTAAAATATTCTGAAACAAATCATAAAACTATTCATATCTTAAGAGTAGAGGGTATGTAGATCATTTTTATTAATAAATGAGTGACCAAAAATATTTTTATTGCAAATTTAAAAGTTGCTACATATAAAAGTTAATTTTGTCTATATAAATTGTATTTGTGTACTAAGTAAAAATTGTTCATAATAAGGGTGTGGCGATTTAGAGAAGTTGGTAAGTTGTCACCCCCAAGTGGCAGGTCTAGGGTTCAAATCCCACTGGCGACGCTTTGAAAAAATAGACCTGTGTTACAGTAACTGTTTCCTGTTGATCGGTTGGGTATATTACCTGTAGTCCTTGGTTACCATCTCGAATGGGAGCTTTCGGGCGAAGTTGTGTCCGGTGACACAGACAAATCCAAGGAACCGGAGAAATGGAAACCCATTTGGAAAGTCCCGAGTAAGGAGGTAGCAACGATCTTTGACGGTGCTACCAGAACCGGAATATCGGAAACCGGAGCTAGAGAACTGGACGATATGACCTTCGGAGGAGAGGGTCTACCAACCTGGCTGCCAGAGTCATACCGGAGGAAAAGGACCTATGTTCTGGAATTAGGTACCAGTGGAAGAAAAACCATAGTAGCACCTAATGCAGGGTAGATCAACCCTTCCGGGCCAATTGGTTTGGAAGTTTGGGGCACCTGGTGATGGACCGGTAGGAAAGTAATGGTGGGTACCGGGGTCGGGGTGAACCTTACAAGGGCAGAAGCAGGTAATGGTAGCGGTTAGGTACCACCTGACTGCAATTTGCTTGCCTCAGTGAGTGCATAAGTTACCGAAGTGTAGGTAATATCTGTGTGGGACAGGGACTGCTCTACCAAGTTTACCCGCGAGGATAAATTAGTCCTAAGGGGATGTAGGTAGCATCTGGGACTGTCTTCGACTGACTAATGTATCGGAGGGCTGTACTGGTGATCACAAGTAGGATTGACATGCGAAGTGTTGGACCAGAGGGTTTAAATAGGCAATCCCTTAGTTGGGTTGTAGGTATGGCAACTAGTGTAGAACCTTCGGGCGGACTACTTAAATTAGACAACCAAAAGTTGTACGTGTGGCTAGTTGTACTCTCATTCAATGTAACTCAATTGTGGGTGCGCCCAAAGAGGCATCCTTAATCCACAAGCTTGATTAAATAAACTCTCACCCAAAGCGGGAACTTTAACTCAAAAAAAAAAAAAAATTGTTCATAATAAAAATTTATACATATTATAAAAATTTTATTAATTTGAATAAAATTTGATAAAGTTTTTATAGTATCAACTTTTGTGAGGGCAGGGTCTATTCTGTGGGGGTGATCACAAATTGGCCAATCAAATTATATGTAAACAATAAGTAAAATAGAGTTGCGAAGCTAATAACAACTATATCTTAGGTTCTACTAGTCCAATTTAATGATTTGACCACCATTTGAATCAGAAAAACATCCTCTACAATTTTATTTAAAAATTTAATATGCTTACTTAATAAAAATTTTCTTTATTATTAAATATAAAATTTTTAGTAATTGGTTTATTAATAAAAATGATCTACATACTCTCTATCTTAAATTTTCCTTTATGAAACTTCCTTTTATTTTCTAAGCAAATTTATTCCTTGCAAAATTTTGTATATAAATAGTTTATATATTATATGTGTATTATGTATTTCACATACTATACATACTATAACAACTATATGTACTATACGCTGTATAGAGTTCCGCAATTTGATTTGATCTTCAAATATTTGAATCAAATATTTGATCAAATTCAAATTCAAATTTGACTATATTTGATTTGATCAAATTCAAATATGGCCAAATTTGATTTAATTTGACAAATATTTGATTTGATTTGAAAATTACTATTAAAAATTCAAATTCAAATCAAATTCAAATTCAAATATTTGGATGATTTGTCCATTTCAACTCTTTCTAACGATCCCTCAAACCAACAATCACCAAACGGACCTGCAATCAAGTGTTTAGTTAGTATAGAAAATAATACACAAAACTTCTCTTGTGGNTTTGATCAAATTCAAATTCAAATTTGACTATATTTGATTTGATCAAATTCAAATCTGGCCAAATTTGATTTGATTTGACAAATATTTGATTTGATTTGAAAATTACTATTAAAAATTCAAATTCAAATCAAATTCAAATTCAAATATTTGAATCAAATCAAATTCAAATCAAAGTCAATTTGATTTGATCAAATTCAAATTGATCCAATATTTGATTTGATTTGAATTTGAGGAACCCTAACGCTGTACGTACTGTATGCTAAAAAATTCAGTCATCATAAAATGGTATATCACTAGTCAATACTAAAGCAGCTTTTATTAATCATGAGCGATTTGTCGAAAATTTTAAATTAGTTTGACACGTGATGAATTTTGTAGTAATTAGAATATAACAGGATGATACCTGAGTTGCTTTGTAGATCAGGTGAAATCTACATTTGTTATCTTTGCATTATAATATCTTAAAGAGTAACTATATTGCTTATCTGAACTTTATAATAAAATTTACAAAAGTTCTGAAACTCTATGTTCAGTTTTCATAGAGTTTATTAAGGATTCAGATTATCCAGGTTTAGATTAAAAAAAGGTGACTGTATTTAGAAGCACATAATTTCAGAGATGGTAAATAACTTTAAATAACCCAAATGACTCAAATGACAAATGGCAGTCATTGGTTATTTTACAGCCTAAATAACTTGAGAAGGTCATTTAACTCTGGTTAATCGATTATCTAATACTTTTTAAATGACTAGATCATTTCCAAATCGGTTGTAAAACGACATTCTAATTGAATCATAAGTTAGGTATTTTTTTAAAAAAAAAATAAAAAAAAAGTTTGTGAATAATAATTTATTAATTGTAAAATAATATAAATCATTTTTGAATTTACAAATAGCATGTTAATTAATAATCAATGTATAATATGACATATAGTATGTATTATTTAAAACAAGTTTTCATGATCGGTAGAATGTCAATTCTATACAAAATGACCTAATGACCAAATAACCACAGTCATTTGAAAATAACCATAGTCATTTAGTCATGAGTCATTTCCAAATGACCCAAAATTTGAATAACCTCAAATGAGCGGTCATTTGAAAATTGGCAAATGACCAGATCATTTACCATCCCTGCATAATCTTGATATAATTAATACAGTTAATATTGATTTTGATAAAAAATAGTGTTGTTAGTCGAAATAATTTAGTCATTTAGGCATTTAGGCAAATTGAATTTAGGCAATTTCGACATTGTTATATTTTTAAAAATTACTATTAAAAAATTAAATTGTCTAAATGTCTAAATGACTAAATTAATTTAGACAAATTTTGACATTAGCAAAAATAATTTCGACTAACAACATTAATAGAAAACAGCTAATTTCTGAAACATATTGTTGACAACTATTATAGCATTATTTCTTTGATAAAATTACATAAGATATCAAGACTTATCTATCATTTTCTTGAAATATTTGCCAGGACCCTGGACATCTCTGATATATGTCTTTTTTTTTAGCAAATTGATTTAAATTTGATCTAAGGTCCAAATTTAAATTTTAGCAAATTCAAGTTAATTTTAAAACAGGTCATAATTGAATATTTTAGCGAATTACCACATGTTATATTTTATTTTTAGCAATTTATCCTTTTTGGGAGATTTACATTGGGAAAATAAAACCATTAAAAACGATAAATAAATAAACAAATAAATAAAGTAAAAAAAGCACGTTATTTTTTTTATTTAAAAAAGATTTGCACACTACATGTATTATTTATTTATCAGGTTTAATTTTGGTCTATAATTTATATATTACGCAGACTTGCAAATCAATTAATTAGTACCTGTGTACATATGCGTAGTGTTTTTTTTTTAAATTACTACAGTATATCAATTTTTTTAATTTATCATTTATTTTTTTTTATTTTTTTTTATACTGTAATTTTTATCATTTTTTTATTTATTTTTTTTTATAATGTATTATAACAGATAATGTATTTACTGTACTGTATATTTTTTTTTATTTTTAAATTATTTTTTTTAACAGATTTTTTTTTATATTTTTTTATCAGTTTTTTTTATATATGTTTTTTAATTTTTTTATTGTTTTATTTTAACGTTTTTTTTATATATATTTTTAATCTATGTTTTTTTAACCGATTTTTTTTATATTTTTTTTATATATTTTTTTAATTTTTTTATTGTTTTATTTTAACGGTTTTTTTAATAGTTTTTTTTATTTTATATATTGTTTTATTTTAACGTTTTTTTTCGATTTTTTTTAAAATTTTTTTATTGTTTTTTTTGTTTATATTTTTTTATATTTTTTCGAACTTATTTAAAAATTTCTATATTTTTTATTTTTTTATTCATTAAATTTTTTTATTATTTTTTTTAATAATTTTAATTTTATATTTTTTTTATTTTATTTTTATTTATATATTTTTTAAAAAATTATTATTTTTTTCTTTTTTTTCATTCATTTTATTATTATATAATTTTTTTTATTTTATTTTATTTATTTATTAAAATTATTTAATTATCTGTTCATCCCTGGATCTAAATCTAAATTAGATTTAGATCATCTCCCAAGATAAGTATTTTTTTTTCTTTGGTTTATTTTATTTTAAATGTTATTTATTTATTTAATTAAATTAATAATTTATTTTTATTAAATATTAAAGATCCACTAACGAATATTTTGCTTCAGACTTTTTGGCTTTTAAATTACCATCTGCATTATGTTTATAATTAATTCCATCTAGAACCGATGTTCAAGAGGCAACTTACGAATGCCTACGGGATGAGGGTAAAAGCGATTGTATTCAACCTTTTTTTTATGTACAGTACCGGCAAATGAGTGGCAAACGAGTGGCAAATGGGTATAAAAGATAAGTAATTTAATTTTTTTTTGTTTCTTACTTTTTTTTTTTAGTACAGTATTAATATTTATTCTTGTTCTTTTTTTGGTTTTGGTGTGCTTCTCTTGTTGTTAGTGTCGCCAGTTCTTTCGTCGTTAGTGGTTTTTTCTCCTAACAGTAGTTTTTACGTCGTTGGTGTTTATAATTTCTTTTCGTCGCTAGTGCCGTCTAATTTGGTGTTTCTTGTACCTGGTTTTTTCATCATAAGACTAGTATACGATAGTATTTTCTTTTTTTTTATTATACCATAGTACTAACATTTTTTTTTTTAGAATGAAACGAACATAGTATGGAACATAGCATTATAGTTAGAACAGATGGAGCGCAATAGTTAGTATCTCGTTTACGATAGTTTTTTTTTTAATATAGTACTAATGGCTCTTTTTTCTTTAGAACGAACATAGGACGATTGTTATTATGGAATATAGCGTGATAGTAGCACGATAGATATAGTATGATAGTTCGGGACGTAGCAAGATAGTTAGTATGGGATGTAGCATGATAGTTAGTAGCACGATACTTAGTATGGGGCGTAGCATAATAGTTAGTATGAGATTTAGTATGATGGTTGGGACATAGCGCGATATTGGAATATGGCACGATAGTTGGGATATACACAATAGTTTGGATCGGGTTTATGTTGTAATTTGTATTTATTTTTTGTATTTTTTTTTTAATTTTTTTTTGTATTTTATAATAAATTAAATTGTTAAAATATATGAATATTCAAATTTATTATTATTATTATTTGCTTTTTACAATCTGCACAAAAAATTAAAAAAATTTTTAACGGGCATTAGCAGGGTTGCAGATTTGTGCAGATTTTTATTAAAATTACATTTTTAAAAATTTGAACTATATTTATTTACCCGATGCTAGATGTTATAACTTAGTTTTTAGCAAATTACTATGAAATTTATATGTAATAATCCAGCTTTTAGCAAATTTACTTGATTTTAGGGGTAGCAAAAACGTCTAAATTCATGCAGATTAGTTATGACCTATATGAGAGATGTCTGGTCCTTATTTGCCAATGTTCTTGCTAATCAATTAAAACGAATAGATCTGTTAACTGGTCTGGTCTGGACCAAGTCCGTCCAGGCACTGGGCCAGTCTGGTCCATTTTAAAACAAACTGAAAGGACCATCGGTCCTAATAGTATAACAAATAAACTAAATATTACTAGGAAAACAGGAACTATTAATGTTAGAGCTAAATTTTAAATTAATATTATTAAATAAATATATATAATTTATATGTATAATATAAAATAACTACAAAATAATTTTAATACTTAAGTGTTTATCTTTTTTTTATATGTACCTCAACGACCAATCATATTTGGCAGTTAGCGAACAGACAGACAGATATGATCAGCACTTGCATCTTTGAGCTCTAGTATATGCACTATATCACGTGATATAGATCATGCTCATGCACAAAATGTAGGTTCTCTGCTATGCTCCAGACAATAATAATACGCATTTTGAAACAACTATAAAATGTTGTTTTTGGTTAAAATTCAATTACAACCCTTTAGTTTGTTTAAACAAAATTAAACCAAGTTTAATGTATAATGAGAACGGACTGTTGTTAATGTCAATAAAATAGAAAAATTTATTAATACTAGTAATGGCATGATCAGTTGATTTACAATTTGCATGCAAAATAATGCCTATAATTACCTAAACTTGTGTTCCAAATAGGGTTGGGGCATAGTATTAGAGGGCATGCCTTAGGAGGCATGCCCGTTGCTTGCCCAGAGTATGCCCTTTGGCCAAAAGGCATGCCCTATCATGTGATACTATCATGTGACTTTAAAGGAATATAATTGGACAATTAAGTATACCAGAGTCATAGTAAAAAAATTATATAGTGCAGAACAATATCTTTTTATATTTAAAAAATTTTATAGCCAATTTGTAGCTTTAAGTCTAAAATACAATTTAGCTAGAAAAGATTTTATTCTATTTTAATTTTAAAAAGTTATATCAATTTAAAGTTTACTATGAAATTGAAAATTTGTTATTTAATATATAAAAAAAAGAAACTTATATATAATTGTTGACCAATTACAATTGATTTTATTATACTAGCCAATCAGAATTGAGTATTTATTTTAAAATTTGGTATGAGGGTAGTTGGTTTATACTGTCACAGTTAAAATTTTTAACAGTAACTTAAATGCAAATTAGTAACACCCAAGATACCCATGACCCAAGCCATTCAAAATTACAAGGTACTAAGTTGTGGTGGAGGCTTGGAGCATATTGTGAGCAAATTTGTGAGGAGTGAGATTGTGAGCAATATTGTAAGTGAAATTGTGAGTAAATAATAAGGTTGTAAATGATATTATTAAAAGATAGCGCAGTAGTTTTTAATAACTCAGAAAGTATAAAGACTGAATTTTGCACTACTACGATTTATTCAGACTTGTCTTAGGATATAATTAGATTAGAATGACTTGATTAGATAGTTTAATAATAATCAGATTTTTAGCTTAGTTTTATTATATTATTTTGTTGTTACATTGTATAGTATATCCTTATAAATATTATTATAATAAATTAACGCTATGTTTAATAACATTAATATATTCCTGTAACATCCTAAACCCATATACTTTTGTTATAGATTTAAACCCAAGTAAATCATTGGAGCTAAATTGGACCAATATCCACGATTGCTCTCCCAACCGATAGTCACATATGGTGCCAGTTGTGTGGAATTAAATTGTAAACACACTAGTTTAAATCATCTAATAATTAAAACAGTAGCCTAGTTTACTAAAGACAGTATATCACATAATCAAAACCTGGATCTCTACTTAGAATTAGCTATTCAAATCACATTCTTTGTTCAATAATTACAAGTATCCCAAACATTGCAGGTTGTGTCTCATCTGAATTAAATATGATTCCCTATTCCGAATTTGTAGAAGAAGCTCAAGACCCTATATTATAGTTAGATGATATAGAGAATGCCTTCAAAGCCAACTAGTTCAAGAAGCTTGTAAAATACCTATAATTTCTGCCAAATTAAAGGGACCTGCTGCAACATGTGGAAGATTCGTTAATGCCAAAGTCCAAAAATTGACTAATAGAATGATGAATTAAATTATTTGCAAAGTTTTCAAACAAACTTTATTACAAAATTTGTCACTCCAGAACTCAAGGCTAACTGGTTTTAGAAGTTAATACAGCAGAAACAAATCATTGGAGAAAGAGTTAATAACTACTATGTTGACATAGCAGACCTAATTCAACAATTAGAAATGGGAGCATATCAATTTTTTGAGATGATAAAGGTTCAAATATTTGTTAAAGGTCTTTATCTAGAATTATCTATAGCATTGGCTCCATTAACTCTTCAGACCCTTGAAGAAGCACATACAAAAGCAAATACATTTGAACTTGCTCATGAACGTTACTCTTTGTATAGTGTACCTTGTCCCCAGCCCATAAATCATTTCTCCTAGCCCTTTTCTTCTAAAGCTCTAACAAACCTACTAGTAGAAAAAATTACGTATTAAACAATCAAAGTTCTAAATAATCTAACACATTTTATTAGTGAGAAAATAAACCAAACTCCAGACTACAGACAACCATTGCGACTTCAACCCACTACCTCTAATTAGAATAATAATGGATTTTTATACAAATGCCCTAATTTTACTAACCAAAACCAACTAAATTCAATTTCTTCAATTAACTCTGAATTCTTAGAGCAAGTATCTACAGCAACTCATAGGACCCAGAGAATTAGCAAACCCAACTCTCAGAAACCTTGTCAAGCTTTGCCAACCCAAATAATAGGTTCAAAAGCCCCTCCAAAGCTTCAATCAACAAGACCTATCATGAACAAAAATGTTGATACCTTTTACAGCACTGAGGAATCCTTTAACAGTATTAATATTGATTTTGAAGAAAGAAAGGATGATTTTAGACAGAGCTCCCAAAAGCTTGTTGCCAGATATGAAACTGTTGTAGATAAATGGGCCCTACAAAAATAAAAGGGACCTCTTCAAAATTCCCAAAGTGAAATTGGTACTAGAAAAAATAAAGATAAAGAATTTTTTTATTATCAGAAACCTTCAAAGAAAAGACAGGCTGATGAAGCATATATAGTAGGTTATTGTTATAAAAGAGGAAATAAAGTTGGAAAAGATGAAAGTGGAAAAAGTAAAGTTAAAAAAGAGAATAGCAAAGAAGGAATTAATAAAAATAATGATGCTATAAACAATAAATTAGAAGAAAATAAAAATAGCACTAGAAAGAATAAGAAAAATGATGATATAAATAAAAAAAATGGATAAGAAAAAACTTTGCAAAATAGATGTTGAGATGTCTAAGCCATCCAAAGAAGATAAGAGTGTCAAAACTAGGGGATCAAAAGGAAAAGGAATAAGTGCGAATGAAGATATAGATGAAGATGAAAATAATGATAGCTGGGATAGTAATAATGAAACTGTAGTAGGTGATGATAAGAAAAGTGTTGAAGATAGAAATATCTGTGATACAGTATAGGAAGAAAGGGTCACAGCTCTGGTAGGTAAAAAGAAAAAGGAAATTTTCCAAGGTCAAAAAGCCTTGGATGAAGCATGGGAAGCCTGGTTGGAAAAGGTTTCTTCTTTTAAGCAAGGGATCAAGTTATCCCCTCAACAAAATCAAGACAATAGCAAGAACTCTACATCCAAATTGGCTATCTCAATCTTGAAAGATGAAGAAGAAACTGAAACTATCAGAGGACTCCAAATTAGAATCCTTGAATACCTTATATTACGAAATATAGAAGCTATCCTCAAATTTAGAGAAACTTTGAACTCCCGAATCACTATTTTCCTGCCAATGTTGCAAAAATCAGTGACTCCTATAGTAACCAGTAGAAGAGTCACTATAAGTTTGTTATTGTTATAACAAAGGAATTGGTGTCTGGGCCTACTTTAAGCTATTCTTGAATAAAGTGTTCGCAGGAGCTCACACTCAAGAAGGGGAGTATGTCATAGTTAAAATTTTAACCTGTGATTTAAATGCAAATTAGTAACACCCAAGATATCTGTGACCCAAGCCATCTGAAATTACAAGCAGCTAAGTTGTGGCAGAGGCTTGGAGCGTATTGTGCAAATTTGTGAGCTATATCTGGAGCGAGATGGTGAACAATATTGTAAGTAAAAATGTGAGTAAATAATAAGGTTGTAAATGATATTATTAAAAGATAGCGCAGTATTTTTTTAATAAATTAGAAAGTATATAAAGACTGAATTTTTGCGCTACTATGATTTATTCAGACTTGTCTCAGGACATGATTAGATTAGAATGACTTGATTAGATAGTTTAATAATAATCAAATTTTTAGCTTAGTTTTATTATATTATTTTGTCGTTACATTGTATAGTATATCCTTATGAATATTATCATAATAAATTAACCCAATATTTAATGAGATTAATATATTTCCGTGATATCCTAAACCTATATACTATTGTTATAAATTAAAACCCAAGTGAATCATCAGAGCTAAATTGGACCAATATCTACGATTGCTCTCCCAACTGATGGTCACAATACTGTCCCACACTGTAGCATATCTATAGCCCAAATTTAGTTATGTTTATTTAGTTTTTCTAAGCAAATTTAATTAGATTTTTATTTTATTATCAGAAATATTTACAATTATAAAATAAAATATTATAGCAGTAAATTTATTTTTTACTATATGTGCATCATTTACTATTGTTTTCAGATTTCTTATTGTAAAATTATATAGATAATATCTAACTTATTTTTTTGTAAAAGATGGATTAGACATTATCTATATGATTTTTTTTTTTAAAAAAGCAAGGTCCATTCCCTCTTCCAATTTATCAATAATTTATAAATTCATAATACATGTTTTTACAATTACTATATTAAGGAAAAAGAGACTAGAGCTAATTTACTCCCAATCTGAGCTTTGCCAAGACAGGTTATGGACCTACTCAGTCGAAGTCTTCAATTGTATCAACCTTCTCACTGTTATTTATAAAAAGTTTTTGCCCTTTCACGTACTTTCTCAGAGTGTTTCCACCCGTTTTTTTCCATGTATTGGTTCTATTGGTATATTGTTTTTTATAACATTCCTGTCTTTTTCTTCTTCAGAGTTGTTAATTGCTTCTCTACTGGGTATCCATATTTTTTCGTAGATTTTTTTCATAAGGGCGTTTGTAAAATCTTTTTTGTAATTCTTCTTTCCATTTTTACTTCCAGGTATAATGTTTTCTTTCTGAATAATACACGGGGGGTTTCTGTTTTCCTTAACTATTCTATGTATTTTTTTGTTTCTTCTTCTCGCGTTTTTTCTGGTACTTTCTTCCCTTCTTTAGATTCTTTATAGACTTCAGTAATCGCTTGTTTCATTGTATATGTGTTTTCTTGACACCATATCCAGTGTGTTTGGTTTTCATACTCTTTTTTGCATCTCGGGCATGTTGGATCTTTCTCTTTCTTGGTATCCCTGTAATACATATTTAGTAGTGTTGGAAGTTCATTTATCATCATTTTTACCTTAAAAGATTTCATTATTGAGGCTTTAGTTGAAGTATATCTTGCTAGTGGTCTACTCTCAATATTTAAGCTATTGTATGTCGTTTTCCAATCTATTTCTGTTTTCTTCTTTAAGTTTTCGATTCTGTTTTGACTACTCCATTCTGAAATTATTTTTCCCTTAATTAATTGTTTCATAAATCTTCTCAAATTCCAATAAACAGGTTTTCCTTCGAATTTTATCAGATACATGTTTGTTGTAATCTTTTCTCCTACAATATCTGTTATCCATTTACTTGTTGTTTTGTTTCTGTTTATTTTCTCTTCGTATACAATGATAATTCTCGATCTTTTCATTTTCATGATTCTTCTTATTATTTCCGTAAATTGGTCTAAATTTTCTTTCAACTTAAAATTTTCTTCTGCTCGTATAACTTTTCTTTCTACCTCTTCTTTAAGGCCCTTTATATTGGTTTTGATCTTGACTTCTTCTTTGTCTTTACTTAGTACCATCGCTAATGCTATTCCAGTTAAAGCCGTCTTTAACTTCGTGGGCCAGCTTTCTACCTTCAACTCAATCGTTTCCTGCATGGATTTCATTTGTATCAGTATCGCTATACCTTCAGTTTTATCCTCACTCTTCTTTCCCTCCACGATTTCATATTCTTCTTCTTTCCCTAGACCGAAATTTTCAATCTTTTTCCATAATTCATCTTCGATGTTCGTGAAAATTTTTTTCAAATTCCAGGAAGTTAATAGTTTTTTTCCTATAAAAGGTTCTCTCGGTATTATACTTGTTTCTTCTTTCTTTATTCTAAAGGTTCTCGTTATATCTTGAATGTTACTGTATATTTCTTTTTTACCGTTTACTATTATTCCTGATAAGAACCTTGTATGTATTTTTATTATTCCCGCATTTGTTCTAGTTGATATATGCTCATCGCAACCATTACATGCTCTTGTTATTTGATTTTCTTCACTATACCAATGCCTCAAAGTTGCCAAGTTTTCTTCTATCTTTCTTACTTTTCCTATCAGTCCTACACTATTAGTTACCCATTTATTCTCCTTCCAACTTTCGTTGGTTATGCACCTTATTGTAAACGGGTTTGGAACTATTAGTTTCAGTGATGGATTTTCATTATTTGTGATTAGTGTACATATTGCTTCAAACCATCTCGGTTTTCTACCCTTTATTATTTTTCCCAGATTGTGCGCTAGTCCTTTCCATGTTACAAAATTTTTGCACTCTCCATCTAATAATTGTTCTATATATTTTAAACCGTGCTTGTTCATGCTTGTTTTGATGTCATTCTTTTTCTCCATCTTTTTTAGGATATAATTAATTGATGTTCCTTTTTCCTTTAGTGGTTGTGGCCATACTTTGCGTTCGTTCACCAGTTTTATTTCCGTTTCATGCATTTCTTTTATTATTGCTGCGGTTCTAGAGAAATTAACTTCTTTAGGAAAGACTGGTTCCTCTTCCAGTATAGAAGTGTTCGTGTTTGCCGCGTTTTGTAGCTCTTGTAGGATAATAAAAGCTGGTGTCTCATCCCAATTCGTATTATTCATATCTTTCCATAGTTGATTCACGTGTTGTAAACGTTGTATATCTTTCGTCTTATTCATACCATATATGTTGTAGTGCCATAATAAAGTGTTAGGTGCTGTTCTTACAATTCTTGCTTTTTGCTTTACCCCTTTCATGATTTTCTTATCTATGGTCTCACACATAGATTCTTTAATATATGTATTTTGTCACCTATATGCTATTCTCGTCAATATCACACTATTAACTATGTATATATATTGTTTTTCTGTAATTCTGCTTTGATTAAGCCTGTCTATAGCTTCTTCTGCTTCTTCCTTTATTTTCTTGTTAATCTTGTCTTGATTCTTCTTTTCTTTGAACCAACATCCTAGGTATCTGAAGGGTTCATCTTGTTGTCTTCTTTCTAAGATTTGGTTTTCAAAAAACATCGTAGTATTGCCTCTTGCGTTTGTTAGGAAGATTGATTTGCTCGCATTAACCTTTATTCCTGTCATTTTTTAGAAACTTGATGCAGTCTTTAAGATCTCCTCTAGTTGACTTTTCGATTCAGCTATCCACAGTGAATCGTCCATATATGCCATTACCAATAAGCTGGTTTTGTATTCACTTCCTGTAGGTGTTTTCATGGACATCGAAAATCCCTCAAAATCCCTATCTATTTTCATTATTAGCGGATCATAATATATTCTCCAAAATATCAGGGACATTGTCCCTCCTTGATCTAGACCATCTTCTACTTTGTATGCTTTGGTTTGTTCTAGATTTGTTAGCACCTTATTTTTTCTTTTTTCCATTAAATTCTTTGTTAAATTTATGAATTTTTCTGGTATATTTATTCTTCGTAAAGCCTTCCATAGAAGTGGTAGATGTACTGAGTCGTACGCTTTCGACATGTCCTGTGAGACAAGCCAGTAGTCCTTCTTCTTTAGCCATGCGTATTCTTGTATGTTCGTTAACCATTGAATTGGCCCTGTAGTCGATGTATTTGGTAAAGCTGAGTTATTATTATGTTAAGAACTTTCTTCTGTCCTAAAGTCTTGTTCAATCTTTTTGTTAGTATTTTGTAAAATTTTTTCTTGAGTGTTCTATCAGCATGATTGGTCTAGTTTGTGTTAAGTCGCTCTCGAAGTCTTTCTTCTTTGGGATAGGGTATACCACTCCTTGCATCCACGCGATTGGGACTGTTTCTTTAGTCAGACAAAAATTACATATTTCCAGAAAAATCTTTTTAGCTTCGAGTGGTAATTTCTTAATCATCTTGTTCGATATTCCTGATTCTCCAGTGGCTTTTCCATTTGACGCTTCACTTATTAGATTCTCTAGTTCTTCAAACTCTATTGTCGCGATTAGTCCTCATAATCTTCTTGTGCGATAGATAAAACCGAATCGTATTCCTTTTCCCACAATTTCCAGTGTTCTTCATCCGTTGGATTAAGTTTAGTCCAATTTTTAAAATGCTTTACTACTTCTTCTTTAATCCCTTTCTCGTCAGTGATCACTTCATCTGCTTTTATTATATTGTCAAATGTAACTCTATTTCTTTTACTTTTTAAAATGCTATCTATCATTCTTTTAGTATTAGTTTGGAAGTTGTTTTGCCTTCTTTCTACTGCTAGGCTAATTTCTTCTCTTAATTCGCTATTGTTTTCTATTTGCCTTGTTACATGTATAGATTTCCTCAACTCTATCATACTGTTTATTAATTATTTAATGTTTTTGCTCCAGAGGTCTTGTTCTTTAATATTGATATTTTCTATTCCCAACTTCGTTGTCAGAGAAACTATCTTCATGTTAAACCTTTTTGTTACTTCTTCATAGGAAAGTGGAGAATGTGATTTTATTTCTTTCAAATTTCTTATAAGTTTATTTATCTTAACTAATTCTTGGTGTAGCTCTAATGCCTTCTTTGTTCTTGCCCCGAAATAGTTATTGTGTATCTTTAACCACTTGATATGTTTCTCGGCTGAGTGTTTTATGGCGATATATAATTTGTGCCAAGCTTTATTTAGAGAAGCTTCATCTGTTATCTTTTTTATTTCTAATGCTTCAATTTTCCGTTTTATTTCAGTTCTGAAGTACTCCCATTTATCCTCATCCATATCACTATACTTAAAAACTTTTCTGGATTTCTTCTTTCTTCTTATCGCTTCAAACTTCCTCTTTAGCTTCCATTGTACTTTTATTATTCTATAGTCATTTCCCGAAGGCTCCACTTCTTCTATTATCGGATAAGACATATCTACAAATATCTTCTCCGATGCCCATATATCATCAATCCGTGACTCCATTTGGTCTCTTTTCCATGTATAATCCTGGATTTTGTTTACTTCTAATATGCTTAACATCCTGCTCGTACTCATAGTTTTAAAAATCGGTGTTTTTCTTTTACTATCTGTCCTTGCCATGTTATTATTGAAATCTCCCATTACTATTATCTTCATGTTTCTCTTGTTAGAGTCTGAAATCCATTTCTTTGTTTTATCTTGTGTTTTAAGGGATATTTCTATTTTGTCTGATGGTAGGTATAGCAATATTATTCTTGTTCTCAAGTTCCCAGGCAGGAAGAAATCTATCATAATCGCTGTTCCCAAATAGCTTTCAATGTTGTGTATATAGTGTCTAAGATGAGGTTTGATGAGTAATGCAGTTCCCATTGCCGATTCCCTTTTTAGACCTAAATCTTCTGGGGTTGCCGCCGTGTATACATAATAGTACTGATTGAGCAATGATCTTCTCAAATCTTCCTTTTGTGCCAATTTGGTCTCTGTTATACTCACAATATCTATATTTTCCTTGTTCAAGTACTCGAAAATTAATTGTCGCTTTAATGGTACATTCAAGCCTTGTATATTAATGTTGAAATTGCCAAAACTTCTATTTTTCCTTTTACTTTTATCTTTGTTTTTTCAACATTTTTTATTTCTTCGTTTTTAATTGTTTTTTCTTTTTTTATCTTTACTTGCGTCTCGTTTTCTAATGTATTATTGTTATTATTGTTCATCATGATTAATAATATTGTGCATTTCAACGTCTTCCACGACTTCGTTTGTGATTTGTTGTTCATCAAATATATCCCACTTTGGTTCAGGTAGTTCCTCTGTTTCAAAGATCCACTCAGGTATAGTACCCAATGGATATTTTTCCCTCAGGTAGTTCAGCGCTTCAGATACTTTGTCTTGTGAGGTTATTGGGAAAGACCATTGGGACTCTGGTTCTTTTTGTTTTAAATCTTTATTTAGCTTCTCAAGATCGCTCGGGAAGATATTTATCTCCGAATCCACTTCGCTTTTATTATCTCTATCTTGAATACAAATCCAATCTTCTGGTATTTTATGGAAGAATTAATGTTCTCTTAGAGCCTGAACTGCTATTCTTAACTCTTTTGTGCTTGTAATCAGACTGTTAGATTCACCTTCTTCACCTCCTCTCACTTTTCAGGTAGGTCTTCTAGTTGTGTATAGTTGACCTCTATATATTTCACCAGCATTGGATTTGGTATTCTATAATAAACTCGGAATAGATTTTATAAAATTCAAAGCCTCAGTTCTACTTTTTATCGAGAAAGCCTCCTTAACATTAATTTTCAAATCCCTTGGATTCTTGGGTAACCTCTTCTTATTAATCACGTAATCATTTGGAAGATATTTGAATGCGTAAACTTTTCTCAGTTTGTTCACATGTTCTTTAAAGTCTTCACTATCTTTAGGGCAGAAAGGGAACATTCTTCTCAAGCTTGGTGTTAACTCCTGATAAGTCAAAGGTAACTCCAATTTCTTTGGTGGTAAGTCAAAAAATGATTCTAGTAATTGAGAGAAAATATAGAACTTTCTTAAATCCTGTTTCCAATCCTTAACCTTTTTTAGATCAGCTCTATCTGTTACATGAAAAAATTTTTTAAATTCCTCTTTTAGTTCGCTTGGATAACTCGGGATCGGTATTCTTGAGTCTTCTATGTAGAACTCTGGTAATCGATCAAATTTATATATCCCTCTCAGACCACTCACAACTTCACCCGTGAATCTTTTGTCCCGAATCGGTAAAGTGTATTCTAAAGCTTCTCTAATCTCTTTCGGAATCAAATCATAATGCTCCGGTAGTTGTATCAGTAAGTCACTCTTCAACTCGTTTATTCTCTTTCTCAACTCTTCGAATTTTAAATCATTCTGTAATCTTGCAAAACCCGCCACAAAAAATACTAATTGTGTTATCTCAAAACCATCCAAAATGATAAAATCTGTATTAGTCAGAAAATTGATTCCCAATTTCTTTCTCAATTTATCGTAAATCTGATCCTTATTTTTCTTGTTAATGACGTATGCCCATAGGCTTGTTTGTATCTATCTGTAGCTCTTCCCAGTAGGTGCATGAATTCATTTTGATGTGCCGGTCATGTCTCGTGTCTATTTGTAAAGCATCTAAAGAAAGCCTTATCTTGATATTTTAGCTTTGTCCCAATAGCTAGTGGTATTTCCATACTTGTTGTTTTAGTTTCCAACTTGTGTTTCACAAAACTCACAATTGACTCTTGTGATTTAAAAGCTTCAATTATCTTGTCTATGCTCTATTCGTTGGAATTAAATGAATCTTTAATCTCTTTACTCTTCACCCTCCAAACTTTGTTTTTTAGAGCTCTACTTTTATTTTGTCTTTCTTCTAGTTGCTGCTTATCCAAGTTCTTTCTTCCTGTTACTACTGTACTATATAAAAGTGGTTGTTGTTTCTTTTCTTTTTGAATTTTATCTACCGTTTCTATCACAGTTCCTTTTTGTTGTATTTCCTCTTCTACTTTCATATTGTTAACTATTCTTTCGTTATCGCTAATAACCTCATCATATGACAAGGTTTGTTGTTTTTCTGTCGATGATTCCTGATTATTAATTATTGATGACATATTACTCTCGGTTTGGTCGTTTGTTGTGATCAACTGAAATCCTGATGACGTCATGTCCCGAATTTAGTCGTTTGTTGTTGTCAGCTGAGTTACTGATGTCGTTTGTTGTGATGATGATGTCATTTTATCAATTTGCATGTTCGAGTCCATTTGTGTGTTTTCCATACTATTCACTTCTATTCCTCTGTGAGAACTCTTTAATTTTTTTACACCATTTCCTTCAACATGATTATTTAATCTTTTATTACAGCTTTTCTGAACTGCCTCAAACTCCTCATCTGGATCCATATTGAGTTCGAAAACTTTAAAGGGCCAAAGGCCCTCTTTTTCGTTTGTTGTTGTTAGAGACCCTTTAGTTATAGTCGTTCCCTTCCTCTTCTTATTTAGTTTGTTCACTGGCTTAAAGTTCTTCTTGGTTGTTGTTAATTAATTAATTATTTAGTTAATAAAATTATATATTTAATACGTTTTGGTTACGATTTTCCTCTTTTTCTACTATACTGTTTTTGTTTACTTAGGATTTACAGATGTACGGGAAAGAGTTTTGTATCCTATTTGTTAGAATTACTGGTAAAACTAATAAAAATGGTGATGCTGATAAAACTGGTAATACTGGTGAAATTATTATCTATATGATTTATAATTTAATTTTATAAATTCACTTTGATAATTAGATTTTATTTTGCAAAAGAATCAAGAGAATAAAGATTTAAAAGGCAAATTTTATATTGATACTTATGGTTAATTTAAAACTATAAAAGCTAAATCTATATAAACAAGATAGTATTCTTAATAAATAGCAGACTAAAGCAAAGTATTTTTTCTAAAAGTTCAAATAGATAGTGAAAATAAAGTTTAGTATATTAATTTATTGGTCAGTCAAATTATATGAATTAGCCAATTACAATCTATAGAGGCATGCCTGGGGCACAAAAAGGCATGCTTTTGTCAAAGGCATGCTCCTCTTGGCATGCCTCAAAAATTTACTATACTCTCAACCCTAGTTTCAAACAATGCCTATAATCAAATACAATATTATTTAGCTATTATGTCTACTAGTGTTCCATGTGAACAACTTTTTAGTTTAGCAAGATTAATAGTACTAAATTATAAAATTCTCTTGATAATAAAACTGTTCGGGCTGTTTTGTGTTTAAAATCTTGGTTTACTGAAGACTTACTATTCTAAATTTTAATTTTATAAAATTTTTTTCTGCTAGCATGTTTTTTTTATATATATATATAAGACCCTGAAATATACATAGATAGGTCAGGTATGAGTTTGCTTATTTTTGAGGTTTTTATTCAGATCTTTTTTATTTATAGTAATTTTTTGCTTATTTTTGAAGTTTTTTCTGCAGAACTTTCCTTTTTTAGTAACCCTATAATTAACCTAACCTTCTATATATATTTCAGTGTCCTACATATATAATTTTATCATGCTTATAAAATACATATAAAATTTTATACTATAATATTTTACTGATTAAAACATTTTTTAATTTTTAACTTGGAAATAATTCAATACTAGTAGAATACATTTTGTTTTATTAAATATATAGGTTTATAAATTTTTAAATATTTGACAGTGATGTAAATGTTAACAATATTATATTAATAAATATTTTTTCTATGCAAGTAATATCTAATAATTTTGTTAATTTACTTTAATATTTTCATATATTAAGACAATACTTATCTTGAATCAGTACAAGATTGAACATTTGGTATACCCAATTATAATTATATTATTTAGTCAATTATCGAATATTAAATAGTTAAAAGTAACAAAATATCTTTTTAACTAATTTTAACTATAATGTTCATATTTGCAAAGTTAATTAAATGATGTTATTTTGCTATATTAATATACTATTTTCTAATCCATAATTTATGTATGACTAAAATTATCAAACATATTAATTATTGCTCTCTTATATCATATAAGCAAATATTATAAATTTGAAAAGCTTATTGTAAAAGATTTGAAATTCTTTATACTGACAAGCTTAATTTCATCATTATAGCAAAAAAATATTATATTGATCATCAGTCCATTCTATCTAGCTCTATTTGGTCCTATTCAGTCCTGAACTACAGTGTGGTCCAGTTTGTTAAAAGAATAGGCAGTCTTTTAACCAGGATGGACTGGACAGACCAATTAACAGCCCTAGAAATGAATATGATATATTAGAGTGAATGACAACAAAAAACCAGATACATTATATGAAAAGTTAACAATATACTACCTTGGTTATGAGCTTTCTGTGGTGAATACTATACTTAAACAGTGTTAGCACATAATGAGGTCATAACAGGTTACTAAGTTCAATTAGTAAAGTCATAAGATCATAGTCATATGACTTCACTAATTGAACTTAGCGGATGATCTATGGGCAGTTTAGGGCAGTATTGTCATAGAACACAGATACAGACAGTGGACAGTCCAGGACGGGACGTCCTGGCCATGTCTGCCCAGAATTTTTTTTGTCCCAGATATTTAGCGAATCAATACGTAATCACCAACCAATAAAATTCATTGTATCAATTGTAAATTATTATCATTTTTTACAAAACACAAACCAAGTGTCTGTATAATTCCGCAATTTGATAGTTTTACCTAGCGGACATGTCCTGGACATAGTAGAGACTAAGTTAAAAATTAGTGGGACATTGTCCATGAACAATATTGTGTTGGGACATTATTGGGGATATAGATAGTGGTGAAATTCATTTTAATTTTTTTAATTTTAACAATAATTTCAACAAAAATTTTAACATTTTTAATATTTTTAAAATTAATTATAAAACAACTATTGTAGTTTTAATTAATATTTTATATAATTTAAATTAATTTTTAACAGTAAAAAATTAATTTACCAATTCCACCGATTTTAATACCAAATAATTTCAACAATTTCAACAAAAAATTTTTATTAAAAAAAGTAATTTCACTGCCATCTATAATTGCAGACATGTCCCGCATGTCCCTTCCCAGACTGTCAGTGTTCTTGTAAAATTGGTAGGACAATATCTGTATACAATACTAGTTTAGGGTGTCCAGGATTATGCAAAAGCATAATATGTGCATAATTTACCAAATTTTTGCATTGCATTTGCTTCACATAATTCGACAAAAAAAGTACTCAGATCACTGGCTGAAGTATGATTAGTTGTTGGGAGCATTTGGAATACTTAATTTGTAATTTGGGTGGCAGAATATAAGTTTTGATGTAAAAAATGAATGAACCTAAATTATGAGCATAGTTGATATAAAATTTTTAGCAAGTATCTGAAAAATTCCAAAGAATAGAAACAATAATAAAAAATCGTATAATCGATTGCATAATTTTAAATTTATTTTGCATCCTTTGCATAATCAACCTTAGTTCATCCATATAATTTACCTCATCAAATTGCATAATCCTAGACACCCTAGGACAGTTCTTGGGACAGATAAAATTATATGAATAGTTAGTTAGAGACGCTAAACTTACATTTTTGATGCTCTTGCACTTACTTTTTTGATACATCTAAATGAATTCTAAAAATTTTATTACTTTTTTGAGATATAGTAATTTTAAAAAAGTCTTGTTACCACTGTGATTAAAATCGACCAATTGAATTGCAGATAAGATTTTAATAAAAAGTCTTAAAGTTTTTTTAATTCAAACTAATTTTTTTATTATATCATTATTATTTGAATTTCTAATAAGAGGGTGTGGCGACTTAGGGAAGTTGCTAAGTTGTCACCCCAAGTGACAGGTCTAGAGTTCGAATCCCACTGAAGATGGTTTAGAAAAATAGGCCTGTGTATCAGTAACATTTATTCGATGATCAGTTGGGTATATTACCTGTATCCTTGGTACTACTATCTTGAAATAGAAGCTCTTGGATATTCCAAATCCAAGAAATTAGAATAATTGAAACCCGTTTGGCAAGACCTGAGTAAGAAGGTAGTGAAGATCTTTAACAATACTGCGGATACCGGAATTTGAGACTGAAGAACTGGACAAACACCCCATAGCAAGTAAGGTACATTAACCTTGCTATTGGAGACATATCAGAAGAAAAGGTTCTATGCTGCGAAATTAGGAACCAAGTCAAGTAAACCAAAAAGGACCTAAAGCTGAGGTACAACAACCCATCTGGCTAACTGGTTTAGTAGATTGGTAGTTTGGAAGCGATTTGTTATATGACTGGTTGATGTAGGTATCAAGATCGAAATGAATCTTGTAAGGGTACTGTGTAGTTCAATGGTTCACTCTGACTGCTAGTGGTAGCCCTCGGTCACTGCGAAGGTATTCAAAACCTAATCTAGAAATGCGTAGAACATAGAAAGATTAGGGGTACTAGATTACCTATAGAATTAGGGCGCAAGCTGTATGGCAAATGTCGACCTGGGTGGTCTTCAATTGAAGCAGCACGCGATTATGTGTAGGTGTGATGTAGTAGGTGATACAGCATGGAGACACTAGAGAGTATAAATGGGTAATTTCCTTGTTAGGTCACAGGTACGGTGTATAGTGTAAAAACTTCAGGCAGACTACTCAAATAGGCGACCAAAAGTTGCATGTATAGCTATATGTACTTTCATTAACAAAGAATGTATTATCTAAAAACCTAATAAAAATTCGCATTCATACAACAATTCAAAAAAAAATTTCTAATAAGAGTTGTAGAGATGAAAATTACTATTCCAATAGTAGTAAACACATCATTATGAAAATGAGTAAAAAAATTTTTGCGAATTTTTAGTTTTTTAAAAAAGCTTTAAAAATTCACAAAAATTTTTTTACTCATATCTCATAATACACTAAGCCAATTTTGATGTGTTTACTACTGTTTGAATGGTAATTTTCGTCTCTACAATTCTTATTAGAAATTCAAATAATAATGTCATAATAAAAAAATTAGTTCCAATTAAAAAAACTTTAAGCCTTTTATTAGAACTTACCTGCAATTCATTGGTCGATTTTAATTATTGTGATCACGTGACTTTTTTAAAATCGCCGTGTCTCAAAAAAGTAATAAAATTTTTAGAGTACAATTAGGTCATAGTCAGACATTCGTTTGATTGCTAATGTAAATCAATTGCCCGGGTAACTTCTTTATACACTTTAAAGTACTTTTTGATAATATAACATTTCACTAATAAAAAATTTACTGCAAAAGCCACTCCTAGCTTTAAACAACGTTAATATTCACCGTGCAAAAAAAATCTCAAAAAGATCTTACTTCTCATGAACTTTGCTTAGAAGACAAAATATATCGCTGTCTATTGGGCATGTGAAATTATACAGTAGAGTGAAGGTAACTGAAGACGTTTTTTGTCTAAACTTATTTTTATTACGTTACTTTTATTTCTAACTGTTAATTTGAATAGGTACAAGCTCTTAGCAATAGAAGCACTAGCTTAATACTTAAATTTGTCAGTTCTTGTAGTGTGTTTGGATTTGTTAGCCATAAATTAATAGTTAAATCTTAGTTTATATTCTTGTATATATTTAATAATTTGGGTTTATTAGTAATAAATATCATATTTACCCACTTTACATGTACCTATCTATTCTCTTTCTCTAAATCTAATTAATAAATTCTTTTGCATGTATTATTAGTTTGTAAATTTCTTTATACAAGGTTTTTTTTCGTTTTCTAGTACTGTAGTATTAATTAAAAATTATGTATTTTGATTGGTAAATGATCACGGGAAATCACGGGTAGATCTACAAAAATTAACCAATCATACGTAATGTCTGCCCATGAACATTTAGGTATATCTAAAAAGTACCGGTAAGTGCAGGAGTATCAAAACGTAAGTTTTGCGTTAGGGACAGTTAGGGTTAGGGTTTTAGTAGGTGTTTTAGTAATATCACGTGAATTTCACTGTGAACTGTCCGTAGATCCTCCGTGATCTTAGTAATATGACCTGGTCATGTGCCAACGCTGCACTCAAAAACATTTGAAAGACATTGCTAGAAACATAATAAGTGTATCTATGGATATTGCAACTCGTTCTGTAAATTCTAAGAAGGATCAGTTCAAAAATTTATTTAATGATAGGAATGAGGACATAAACATCAAACCATGGGAGGATTCAAATCATTTACTAATATTTTTCCTATCACAGTCACCTGTGCGCTTTATCGTGATAAAAATAAAGTACCGAAAAATGGCAAACTTTTATTGGAAAGCCAACATTTTCCGGCGAAATCCATATTCGAATTAGATGAATATGATAATATGTCTTCTGAAGATATCTTGGAAGGTTTGGCATGAACATCACATGAGCAGCGCAGTAACAGCGTGAATATGCACCTGATACATATGTACTATCAACAGATAATCTTTTTAAAATGGCATTGATTTTATTAAGATCAAGGGCAAATATAGGTAATTTCGGTAGCTAGATGCAGCAAAGTTACAACTTTTAAAAAAAAAATTTTTAAATATACATTTAAACAATAGTGAAATTAATAAACAATCTCGTTAATATTGCTTTAGACGAGTCTTATCCAGTTCCTTTCAATTATTGTCAATGTCGAATTTAAAATTCTAAATCTGCATGCAGGTGTTAACTAAGCAACAATTACTTGGCTTTTTATATAATGCGTAAACGATTATGGATATTGTTTTATGAAATAAATACATAGACCTCATCACTCATGGGTTATTTTTAGGTCTATATGTCTTCTCCCACTTACAATTTAACTAATAATTGCCAAGTCATAATGATGGTTATGGGCTGAAGTATAGATTTTGTTATAAATTTTAGAAAAATAAATTCATAAAAATATTAGATTCTTTGCTGTGTGCAATTCTTATCGTCTGCGTAACAACTGTTAAAAATCGAAAAAGACCTGTTCCCCTGATGAATAATGCCTTATTAATGTATATCTAATGCAATTCTTATTTTTTATGATAAATTAAAAGTTATCGCTGTATTGTTAATTCTTTTATATGGCGTGATGGATATTTTTATTCAATGCTTTTAGGGATTTTTGGTGCAATTATCTGAAAACTAATATAAACAGCCAATTTTGACTTTTTTTTTTAATTTCATATAGATTGCTATTCTAATAAAAAAAAAAGAAATGCAATCTTACAACAATCTATATTCATTTTTTATTTTCCTATTTTATTTCTATAATCTAGCACTATGTGAGAATGATGATGGATTTTCAAAACTATACCAACATGATCCTGATTATCTTATCAGTAAACATTATTTTGTTATCGAACCATGCGAAACTGCTTTTACTCTTGACGTTGAGCCAATTAGTTATCCTGATAAATGTGAATTAAAGCAATTACATTTACTTACTAGACATGGTAATGATTATTTCACTTCTACATATTCATAAATTTTGTTGAAATAATAGAATAATATTTTAAAAATATTAATTTAGGATCAAGATACCCAGATGCACCTGTTATTCTAGCTATGGATCAGCTTGAAAAAGTATTTGCGAATGTTTCCGTTGCACGAGAATGGGTAAGAAAGAAAATAAATATCAATATTTTAAGACTTAGCATTGCTGCTTAAAAAAAAAAATTCATTACTTTAGCATAAAAATCCTTTTCCCATGGAAAGAAATTATCAGTTGCTTCCCAGAGGAGAAATTGAGCCATATTATGATGGAAAACAATCCATTCTAAGATATAATAAATTTTGGAAAAACTATAAAAAAATTACCGGTAGATATGATCCTGAAGTCGTAAAATTTCAGGCTGGTGCTTATGCAAGGTATGATTACTGCAATTTTTACATGAGCTAAATTTAAATACATTTATTTAAATATTGGTTCGAAATCTTAATTTTTTAAAGGTGTGGTGCATCAGCAATGGCCTTTTCTGAAGGACTATTTAATGGTGATGGCCCTTTAGATACCTGTAAAAATCAACCAGTCTACGTTTGGAATATACCAGCGGTAGATATTATTTATTTAAGTATCATTCTTTTTATCAAATTATAATTTATTCATTTTATAAAATTTCCACATAGGATCAAGATAATATTATAGAAATGTATAATAACTGTCTACTTGCAAACGAGACTGTTTTAGATAATAATCCAACATATGATGAACAAAAGTATATTTATGGTAATAAGACCTTAAAACCAATCGCTGATCGTATGACCAATGATTATGGTATCTACCCACCTCTTGATCCGAATTTAGTACCATCTATATTTTATGCTTGTCAATTTTGGGTTCTGCATTTTAATCGAACTGATGCTTGGTGTTCATTACTAAGTGAACATGATATTATAAGATCAATTTATTTTTTTGATATGACCAATTATTATAAATTTTCATATGGTAATCCTCTTAATGAACGACTCGGTTGTGTCTATTATACTCAACTTGTAAATAGTGTTTATGATTTCTTAAATGGAAATTCTATAATGGTAGCTGATCTGAAAAATGGTCATTGGCACACTATGTATGCGGTACTTACTACTTTGGTATGTAAAAAAAATATTTTTATTAAATTTTATTATTTATTCCATATTTTAATATAAGTAATATTTTATTAAAACCTTTTAATATAGGGTGTAGCTAGAAACCCCTATCCACTCACTGCGAATTTAACCCTTTCTCAAATTAAACGACTTAAATATACACTGGGTAAATCGATATATTTGTCATCTACAATTTATTTCGAAATTTATACTTGTTCAGACAGTCCAAAAGTACGAATAGTACTTAATTTTGAACCACTACTTATCCCGGGTTGTGAGAGTGAATATTGTGAGTGGTCTACATTTAAAGAGATTCTTGGTGATAAGATTGGTTGTGATTTTAACAAGTTGTGTAAAAATCCTAAAAAACCTTAAATACGGTGTTATTTTTTTTTTGGGAGGGATGTTCGTGGAACTCAATTTCGTTTCACTTGCTAGTAAATATTAAATAAATTTTGCAGGCAAATTTGCTGCATATCCTTAATAAACGAAGGAATAGGATTTAAGTAAAAAAAGATTTGCATCGAATTTTATCTATAATCATTGAGAAACCATGAAAAGGTTTTTTTTAAAAAAAATAAATTTTAAAAAGGATTAAATAGTCCAACAAATCAAACCGTATTGCCGAGTATTTTTGTGCATGTTTAATTTTATATGTTTGTTTAAGTCCCCCCGAGCTAAAGTATCCAGTTTTCTGCCTGCACGGAATCTGCATAAATATGTACAAATTCTTCTGATACTGCTTAAAAAAAAAAAATCGAATAAGCAGAAAAGGTAGAATTATCGTTATTAGTTATAAATGTCTAAATATAGTAAGTAGTGAAGTTAGTGTTCTTATAATTGACCAATAATTTTTATATTAATTGCCTATCGGTTAATCATATCTTTAAATTTTAATTGGTTAAGCAGATTATGCAGAAAAGGCAGTAATTTAACTGTTTAATACAGCAGAGCCAAAAATCTTGACGTTAACCAACTAATCAACTTTGAATGGCCTTATTCGTAAAAAGTTTTATTTCATTTGTGATAGGAAATTTTAATTCATAAGCTAGTTTTGTACTTGTAACTATAATCGATTGCTATATAATTAATTTAAAAAGTTTAGTTTAATCACAGATGATTATAAGTTTTAATTTATAAGCTTATGATATAAGTATGATAATACCTCTTATTTATAACTAGGTGTATCAATTGCACAAGCAAAGTGATATGTGCACTAATATCGTAACTAATTAGTTCTTGACGCAAGCACTCAGCCAAGCTTATTTAGTACGAGTAATTTCGATAAGTTAATTATAATCATACTGTACATATTATCACAATACAATTAATAATCACCTCTAAGAGCATGTTTTGTTTGGGGCATACGAAGAAAATCCATGAAACCACAAAGAACTGACCATAACAATCTTGCCCTTTACAACTTGTTGAGCCATGTGGTTTGCGGTCTCCTACATTAATACAAAAATAGTAAATATGAGTATAAACTAATTAATTGAATTAACATAATTATGGTTATATGACACCAAAATAATTAAGCTGATAGTTTTCTCAAATTCATCTATTTGATGATTTATGAAGACACTGATATTGAAAAGCTATGAAGTTACAAGCACGATAAATAAAGTTAATTGAAAATATAAGTATTTTATCATTGTAAAGATAAGACAATCCAATTCATTCATCAAGTACCCGAATAGATTCATCATATTTTGATAGGTCATCTGATACCTTATTGAATTTTCATAATCTTAACAAGATTGAGTTTCCTGCGATCATATTAAAAATAAATGCATGTAAAAAAAAGAGGAGAATAGAATGCAACACAACAATAAAATAATAATAATAATAATAATAATTATAATAATAATAACTAGCATATAACCCGTCGCGTTGCTCCGGAACCAAGTATTATTCTGTACAAATTAATTTAATAAATAAATATTATTAAATATAGTTAATAAAAACTTATAAATGTTATTGCTAAAATAGATTCAAATTTTATTATTTATAATTAAATAGTAACTGATATATTTAAAGTAAGTTATTTTATATATTTTCAATACATTATACTATATTTTATTTAAAATTATTTATTCTAATAAAATTATTTTTCTATTTAGTTTTATTAAATTTGAAAATTATTTTTATTGTCTGTTTTTTAATTTTAATTGTTGGATAATTATGAGATGAAATTAACAATAATAATTGGTCACTATAGAGGATTCCAAACATTTTAAACTATAAATTAAAATTCTTTTCAAAAATAAGCTACACTTTTTGGCCAAAAAGTTACACAAAAAATATAGGAATAGCTTATTTTTGGATTGATAAATTTTTTGAAAAACTAAAAAATGTACTAATAAAAAATTGTCCAAATGCTACCAAATTTTTGTTATATATGTATTTTAATGTTCTGAACAACTTTACTTAATGGTACTTTTGAAGTTTACTAGTAAAATTTAGACTTTTATATATAGTGACTGCTAACAATTTCTTTAAAAAATAAGAGAAATAGTTTTTTTTTGGAGGTTGCTTATTTTTGGAAACATATGGTATTATAAACCCAATATTGGTTCAAAATAAACCCAATATTTGTTTAAATAAACCTGATTTTGGCTCAAATAAACATTGTTTTGGTTAAAATAAACCCATTCCTATTTATTTGAACCCAATTTTGGTTAAATAAATTTGGTTTTATTTATTTGAACCTGATTTTTGTACAAATAAACCCGAATTTGGTTCAAATGAACCCAACTTAGGTTCTAGCAAAAAAGTTACCAAATAAGGGCTTGTATAACGTTACACAACATTAGTTTCGTGTAACCAAAAATTATTTTTGTAAAATTAGTGCAATAAGCTTTGTATAACAACAATAGGGTCTTCCAATACGTGATTTCAATTATATTAAACTATAGATAATAATAATAATAATAAGAGTTAATAAATTTGTAACGTTGTTACACTTGAAAAATTCAAAAATTTTTTTTGATAGCCCTATCAGTATCCCGTGATTCAATTACGTCGATCACTCTGAACTCTTAAACCACAAACTCCAATCATCGATTTGATCAATGACCGATTGACATATGAATATTCTTTACTATTTTTTTATTTGTTATTATATACATATTTCTGTTATTTCCTATTTTGTTATACGTATACATATCATTTCTTATTACTTTATTGGGATATTATTCTAAAGATTGGATCAAAGTCTTTTATAGATGTGATAATCGATTGGAAGATGGATCGACTGCTACTACCTGACCTCCATTTACACTGACGCGCTTAAATAAGAAGTCTTCAGTACGTGTCTCATAGTGATACTTGTATATTTGGCCTATCTTGGATGCCTCAAGGTATTCAAATATTTTCAGAAATCTGCTAATACGTTTCAAGATTTCATTTTTCATGGATGGAACTTTTAAATAAGGCAAAGGCGTGATTGAAACTAATGTAATTAATGAAGGGATTGGTGTTGAAAAGAATCGAATGATTCTAAAAATAAGTTGACCACGAGTAAAACTTTTCTTGAATAGAGTACTATAATTAATTTATGTATCTGAAACATGTATTTAAAGGCTCGAGTTCTGCCTTTAATAAAGACTTCAGACTTCGATCTGATCCTTTGTTTAATAATAAACCTTGACTCTATATAAGTTAGTAGGCATTTCAAAGCCGAAGGCAACTTATATACACTTTTGTTATCGATTTCTCAACACTGCTTGTTAGCATTACGCTGCTGTTTTGTTATTTGTTTTATTAGTTATTTTATTTATTGTTTGATTATTTTACACTGCTACTAATATACATATCGATACACCGATATTTGATTGTTTTATTGATAATACGTTTAAGACTATAGATAGGTTTATTTAACTACTGTATTGTTTGATTGTTTCTGCTAATTAACGATTAACATTGTTAGATAACCCTTTGTTTAATTATATACTGATTCCTCCCTTTTTAACCCCTTATACCTGATTCAACTCCTTTTATGCCAAAGAACCCTAACTCTTTCATAATTCTCTCTCCGTATTTCTCTGCTGTCAACTTGTAAACTTCGTTCACTATCCTGATAGCTCTACAGGCAGGTCTGATATCTCCCAACCAAATAGTAAGGGCAGTGTCATTAATCACCTAATTATTTTTTATCAGAGGCCTACTTCCCTTCCTCTTTCTCAATATATAAATAGTCAGGTTCTTATATATAATTTCAACTTTTTTTACCCCCCTCTCCCCTAAAAAATCACCTGATTTTTGTTACTCCCCTAACATATGGTGCTGATTGTGTGTAATTTTACGCCGCACTTTAGATTTCATCAATTTTGAACTTTTATGAATAATTTTGAACAACATTTTCGAAATATCTAAAACTATGACCTTTATCATTATTTCTTTGGGAAGACTCCACAGGCCATTAACTATCTTGTTAAGCATTATTGTTACAAGTTGTGCATAGTTTGTTTTCCCCCAGTAGAAGACCTTTCTCCACAGTTTCGAAATTTTTGGACTTGGTATAGTGCTTCTTTTACTGCCCTCCAGACTCTCAATACGCTGTACATCAATTTGAAAGACTTGTTGAACTTGGACTTGAGAATATTCTCAACAGATTACTCCTTCAGTTTATTTTTTGCTTTCGATATGGTGAAGCTGAGGATTTTCCTACCCTTGCAACTAGGTTCCTAACTACATATCAAGAAACCTATAGTTTAATCGAGATCCCCTTAATAATCCTGATAATCTTGAAGAAGATACAGAAGGAATGAATCGGCCAATATAGATTACGACAATTTCAATAAAGACCTTAATAATTTTTTGGCTGACAATGATGATAATGAGAATATTGAAGTTCCTCAACCCCAAGTTCCTATCCCTATTGTTAATCCGATTGCTGACGTTCGACCTGACCCCAGGGCCCTTCTTGTGTAGCAGATCGGAAATCTTGATATCCAGCTGCAAGCTGCTCTGGTACCTTAAATTAATATATCTGCCATTAATATTTCTGCACAACATCGAGAGTTGAACTTGGTTCACTACCCTGAATTTTCAGCTGGAGAAAAAGACCCAATTTCATGGTTAGAGGATGTGGAGAACGCTTTTGAGGCTAACCAGGTGCAGGACGCTAGGAAAATTCCGGTGATTGTACCTAAACTCAAGGATGCCGCTGCCACTTGGTGGGTCACTAATAAGGCTCAGTTGGCCCCTATTGATCGATGGAATAATCGTCGCAACCTCAATATAAGTTTTCGACCATCCTTCATAGCCCACTTCAGGACACCGGCCCTTTAGAGCAAATGGTTCGCTCTACTCACCCAGAGGAAACAAAGGATAAGTGAGGATGTCGATTCTTATTACGTGGCTGTGGAAGAATTGCTCTGCCATGTTGAAGCTGGTAGATATCGATATCCTGAAAGTGCAAAAGCCCAAATGTTTATTAATGGGCTTCATCCTGAACTTTCTACTTCAGTTGCCCGTTTTTACGTAACTCTCTAAATGCTGCATATGAATGTGCTAAAGCATTCAAAAATTTTTTTAAACAAAACCCTTATTATTATAATCCTTATTTACCTGCTTCCACTTCCATGTCACAGCAACCAGTTCTTGTAACTTCTCCTGCCACAATCGCTCCTCCAGTTCAAGCTCCTTCCAAAACTGAAGTGGCTATTGTTAAGCTTGATGAAGCTTTTACAGCCATGGCAGCCAACTTAAGGAGGATAAAGAAGTGCCACGCTGAAATTGGAACTCACCGTCCCGATATCCTTGTTATCGATGTGGACAGCCGGACACTACATACGAAATTGTCCTCAGCTCGCCCCACCTAATAATTCTGGAGCTGTGGCTACTGGTAGCAATGTGATCCCTGTGAGCCAAAATAATCAACGTTGACCCAACCCTCCGGCCCCCATCAATAATAATGGAAACAGTCATAACGGAGCTGCACCCAATAATGCTCACACTTTTTTAAACCTTTATGAAGATGACCGGATGTTCATGGCAGGAGGAGAAAATGAATGGCCTAGTTAATTTACCCAGCTCAAGAGACGATGAACTGCGGAAGGTTCGGTTCAAAAAGGTCAGAGAGAGGAAACTGTTCGTCCAACTGAGACAGTGATGAATCCTTCATCTCAGGCCAAGGCCAATCGGGCTCTGATCGTTCGAAAAAAAGAAAATCATCGATAATCCTCCGCAAATATCAGCCCTTGTACCCCCTACTCTATTGTGGCTGTTATCCGAGACAAAATGGCCAATATTACTTTCAGACAATTACTTTGGTCTGTTCCTGCAATGCGCACGCAATTAGTTCAAGGACTTCAAAAGAAAGCTACCACCAAGAGGAAGTCCCAGACTTTTGTCAATCTCCAACCAACCCTACCTCTACGGCCTTATACTGTGATGCAGTTGTTTATAATAAAATTATCCCACTTATAGTGGATAGTGGTTCTTCCGGGAGTGTTGTCACTTCTCATTTGTTAAGTGAACTAGGTGTTAAGGTCAAAAGGCCTTCCACCATTAATATGTTTAAAGTTCATAGTTAGAGCAAACGTGCTATTGGGAAAATTTCCAACTTTCCATTTTTTGTGGGAGAGTAAAAATTCTGATTGATGTTGTCGTTACAGATGCCCTATCATATTAGGCCATAGTTGGAAACGATTGGTTATCCAAAGTCCATGCAAAAATAGATTATAATGCTTCCGAAATGGCTCTACATTGGGAGAACAAAGAAATTATAGTTCCGGTTGAATTTTGCCGAATACCCATAACCCAATACAAGAAAACCATAACCCAAAATCTGGAAAGGAAAAGGAGGAAGAGGACGGAGATAAACTTGAGATAGATGAGGAAGAGGAAATTGAGGATGAGTACGAAGAAGAGTTAGAAGAATGGCTGTACAGATTTTCAGAAGAAGGAGACATTTCTTACTTTTATAACCCTTCAAATTTCACTTTAAATTCTGATGAACAGTTTCATTTTGATGACCCCAATAATACTCCTATCGGCCCCCTGAACTTCCACCCAATTATTATGATGACTCGGACGAAGAAAATGCTATTTCTCTATATAATCTTGTTCCTGAAGGATGGGGTATTCACGGAGCGTGGTGGGAAATGAACAGTGACGATGACTATCAGAATGATAATGATGAGTATGTTTCTGAGTCTGAGGAAGTAAGTTTCAAGGAAGGCCAGAAGTTTTTCTTCGATGAACATTTCGAGTTGACTTTCGAAATAGATATCGGACCGATTGAAGAAGAAGCTCGAGAAAGTGTGAATGAGTTTGTTCTTGAGTATAAGGACCTTTTTGCTTGGACTCCACAGGATTTAGGAAAGACTTGTTTAGTCATGCATGAAATTTTTACTGCTGAAGCCCCTCCGGTTAAACAAAAGGCCTATCAGACTTCACCAATAGAAAAAGATTTTTTTGAAAATGAAATTGCCAATATGCTGGCGGGTGACATTATTCGACCTTTATCCAGCCCTTGGTCTTCCCCCGTGGTACTGGTTAAGCAAAAAGATAAAATTCGATTCTGTATTGACTATAAGAAGCTTAATGTGGTGACCAAGAAGGATAATTATTCTTTGCCGATTATTAATGACCTTCTCGATACTCTCAAAAATTCTTTATAGTACACATCCCTGGACTTAGCTAGTGGATACTAGCAGATAGAGGTAGAACCTAAGGACCGAGAAAAGACGGCCTTTATCTGTCACTTGGGGACCTTTGAGTTTAACGTTATGCCTTTTAGCTTGACGAATGCCCCGGACACGTTCCAATGTTTAATGGATCAAATTTTTCAAGGTATCAGTAGGAAATTTGTCGTTATATATCTTGATGATATTAATATTCTTTCGTTGAGCCTTGATGAGCACCTTCAGCATTTGAGGGAAGTTTTTAGACATCTTGATGATGCTGGTTTAAAATTAAATCACCGTAAATGTCACTTTGCTAAAAGGGAACTTAAGTTTCTCAGGTATATTGTTAGTGCCCAAGGAATTTCGACTGACCCTAAGAAAGTTAAAGTGGTTCAAAATTTTCCCATCCTTATGACCCTCCAGCAACTCCGTGGATTTTTAGGTTTGGCTTCCTACTACCGTAGATTTATCGAGAATTTCTCAAAGCTTGCTGCTCCTCTTAACCGTCTTCTAAAGAAAGGAGAAAATTATATTTGGACCCCATTACAACAAGAAGCCTTTCAGTCATTAAAAGAAAAACTTACCTCCGCTGCTGTACTTGCTTATCCAAATTTTGACCAAGAATTTTGCTGTTTACCGATACTTCGGGAATTGCTATTTGTGCTATTCTCTCCCAAAAGGATAATCAAGGTAAAGAGAAAGTTATGGGCTGTAACTTATTTCTGTCAGTACCTTCATGGCATCTGATTCTCCTTGATTACTGACCATTTGGCCCTCAAATTTTTAATCAATCGAAAACTTCCTCGAGGACGTGTGGCATATTGGATTTTATCCCTACAAGAATTTGACTTTACCATTAAACACTGAGCTGGCAGACAACATACTAACACCGATTCCTTGTCCCAAATTTTCTGAACTATCCGATATTTATTCCAACTTGTTTTTCTGACTATCTGTCACCAACCCCTTTTTCATTATCAACTATTAGTATTTTTTCTTTTATTTTTCATTTTTTCTACATTTTTCATTTTCTGTTACATTTTCTTGTCTCGTCAAAACAACATCACAATGGATCCCGAAGTCTACAAAACATTTTTTGATTACCTTACTAACCCAACTACTGTGAAGTCCCAAAAACAAAAGTGTTTAATTAACCAAACAAGACATTATATCGTTACTAACAATCTACTGTTTAAAAGATCGCGACAACCCTCTCACCGACTTCTTCGAGTACTGTTACCCTATGAAGTCCCTGCTATTCTTTTTAGTATGCACTCAGACCCTTTGTCCAGAAATTTTAATTTTTATTATACTCTCTAGTGAATTTCCCAGAGATTCTTTTGGCTGCAGATGGAAGAAGATATTAAGCAGTATGCGAGGTCCTGTGACGCTTGTCAGCGGAGAGGAAGACCCTGTACACGTGAACCCTTTTACCCTATCAAAATTGGTCAACCCTTCGACCGCATAGGGATTGACATCGTTGGACCCTTAATTCCTACTAAATCTGGAAAGAAATATATCGCTGTTGCTACTAAGTATCTCACCAAATAGCCAAAAGCACGTGCCCTATTAGAAGCTACCGCCTTAGCTGTTACCACTTTTTTAATTGAAGACATTATTTGTCAGCATGGCAGCTCTAAGGAACTCTTATCAGACCAAGGAAATCATTTTGCAACAAGTTAATCGATCATATTTGTAACCAACTTCAATTCCAGCATAGGTATTCGACTGCATATCACTCCTAGACCAACGGTTTGGTCGAGCGTTTCAACTGGACCCTTTGTGAAGTCTTGTCCAAGTGTACTATCCAATTTCATCTCAATTGGGATCAATTTATTTTTCCCGCTCTATTTGCCTATCGGACCACCAGACACGCCGTGACAGGTTACGACCCTTTTATCTGCTCTACGGAAGGGACGCTATTTTTCCCAGAAAAGTCACCAAATTAAAACTACCACCCCTTCGAACGAAAGAAATTTGCAGTCCAATATTATCCGAAGAGTCGTGGTATTATTAGTAGATATACTAGAAATTCAAAGAAAAGCCCAATTACAACAAAAGAAGTGCCACGACCAGAAATATGCCATTGAAAGCTGTTCCATAGGAGATCAAGTCCTTCACTATAAATCGTTTCTGAAAGGAAAGCACAAGGACAAGCTGAAAGAAAAATGGGAGGGTCCCTTTTAAATTCATGACGTTTTAGGTAATGGTATTTATAAACTTAGGACAATGGATGATAAGGTACTGAAACAGAAGTACCATGGTAATCATTTAAAATTATATCAACCTCGAGAGGATCAGCTTAATAGTGGTCCAGACCTTCACATCTTGCAGGAGCTCAATAGGACCCCGAAATATACATAGATAGGTCAGGTTAATTATAGGGTTACTAAAAAAGGAAGATCTGCAGAAATCTTCAAAAATAAGCAAAAAAATTACTATAAATAGAAAAGATTTGCATAAAAAACCTCAAAAATAAGCAAAATTATACCTGACCTATCTATGTATATTTCGGGGTCCTAGCTTAATAATTAAGCAGGGGAGTTTGTTACACTTAAAAAATTCAAAATTTTTTTTGATAGCCCTATTAGTATCCTATAATTCAATTACATCAATCACTTTGAACTTTTAAACCGCAAACCCCGATCGTCGATTTGATCGATAACTGATTGATATATGAACGTTTTATACTATTTCTTTATTTGTTATATTTCTGTTATTTCCTATTTTGTTATACTATACATATCATTTCTTATTACTTTATTGGGATATTATACTAAAGATTGGATCGAAGTCTTTTATAGATGTAATAATCGATCGGAAGATGGATCGACTGCTACCACCCGACCTCTGTTTACACTGACGTGCTTAAATAAGAAGTCTTCGGTATGTGTCTCATTGCGACACTTGAATATTTGGCCTATCTTGGATGCCTCAAGGCAGTGTTGTCACTTGGACGATTTTTGGACACTTTGAACATTTTTTCAAATTAAAATTACTTAAAATTTTATTAAGATAATCTAATTTAATTTTTTCACCAATGAGTCCTGCACCTAAAAAAATATATAATTATATATTTTTTAAATTACTTTATTGATTAGTTAAACATGGAACATAGGCTTGGACGATTTTGGACAATCTTTGAAGTTGAACAAAAAACATAGTATGGACACGTCCAAGTAACAACACTGCCTCAAGGCATTCAAATATTTTCAGGAATTTGCCGATATGTTTCAAGATTTCATTTTTCACAGACGGAACTTTAAATAAGGCAAAGGCGTAGTTGAAACTAATGTGATTAATGAAGGAATTGGTGTTGAAAAGAATCGAATGATTATAAAAATAAGTTGACTGCGAGTAAAAGTTTTCTTGAATAGAGTACTGTAATTAATTTATGTATCTGAAAACATGTATTTAAAGGCTCGAGTTCTGCCTTCAATAAAGACTTCAGACTTCGATCTGATCCTTTGTTTAATAATAAACCTTGACCCTATATAAGTTAGTAGACATTTCAAAGCCGAAGGCAACTTATATACACTTTTGTTATCGATTTCTCAACACTGCTTGTTAGCATTACGCTGCTGTTTTGTTATTTGTTTTATTAGTTATTTTATTTATTATTTGATTATTTTACACTGCTGCTGATACACATATCAATATACCGATATTTGATTGTTTTATTGATAATATGTTTAAGACTATAGATAGATTTATTTAACTGCTGTATTGTTGATTGTTTCTGCTGATTAACGATTGACATCGTTAGATAACCCCTTTGTTTAATTATATACCGATTCCTCCCTTTTTAACCCTTAACCCGATTCAACTCCTTTTACGCCAAAGTAGTCTAACTCTTTCATAATTCTCTCTCCGTATTTCTCTGCTGTCAACTCGTAAACTTTGTTCACTATCCCGATAGCCCTACCGGCGGGTCTGATATCTCCCAACTGAATAGTAACACCGTGGTTACTGTAACCGCATCCCAATCAACTAATCAAATTCTAAAATCAGGTGTAACATTACACATTTGGGAAGAGTCAAAACAAACATTCGTTTTTACTAAAAATTGCTTCTAACTTAAAATTTCATATAGGAAACTACCTTTCAGGTTGTAATAAAAAAAATTCCTTGCTAAATTTTGAAATACTAACGTCTTCTCTAACTCCTAGCTTCATGCTAACCCCAACCTTAATTGCACGGGTTTATTCTTATAAAAAAGTTGTTTTGATAGTCACGTTATACCTAATCTTAGTTACAGGTTATAGTAACCTACGTTACAAAATGATTAATCCTAATAATAATTATAATTATAATAATAATAATAATTGGTTTTACTAAATCACACCACTAGTGCTCAACACCACAATGATCTTCACCAACCAAATTTTTTAAATGCAGTATAACGTAAAGATCAGGTGTAACATAAAATTTTTGTTGTTTTGCTAATTTTTTTAAAAAATACCTTCTAACTCAAAATTTTATCTATGAAACCACCTTTTTTTTTTAAAAAAAAAACCCTTGTGAAATTTTACTATATACTATGCCTCACCCTAACTCTAACTATTAACTTTTACACAACATTTATCAACTTTAACTTTTGATTATTTTTTTGATTATTTTTTTAATACTGATCTTCATGTTATACTGCATACTGGTGTTGAACACCAATGGTTTGATTTAATCCTACTAATAATAATTATAATAATTATAATAATAATAAATACTTTTTTAATTCCTTCTAGCTCACACCAAAACATTTTTTCCTCAAGCTCAAAATAGTACATGTGCACATTTAGAAACTATAGTATTAATTTTGCAACCATCTTACAAGTCATTTACAGCTACCAGTAATATAAACATGACATGCTAATTACAGACAGTATAGTCAAATATAAAAAATTAGAATAATAATTCAGTATTTTTCGCTGCTCTTTTTTTTTTTTTT